>PVHT021183598.1:2112970-2144869 GCA_004024745.2 Catagonus wagneri
TCTCAGTGGTACTCTGAGTGTTCTCTGTGAGAGTGTAGGAATGGCTAAAGTCGACAGTGGGAGCCTAGTCTCTACGCTCTCAATTGCAGGAAGGTGGCGCTGTCCACTCCTAGTTGCCCAGCCCTGGGACGTGGTCGCGAGCTCTAGGCAGATCTACCAGGTGTCTTAAGCATTTGGCAATAGCAGCAGCAGGAAGTATGATTTCCCCTGGGAGTGAGAGCCACGGGAAACTAGTGTTCGATTGCAAAGCCCTCTTTGAGGTGACTGGAACCACAAGCGGTACCTGTCAGGGGCTGGCTCAGTAGGCTGGCGTTTGTTCCGCCCTTCCGCTGATGCTTTCTCATCAGATGGGGCGGTTTCCTGGCGGCAGCGGCTGGCGCCGGACCCACTCCTTTGCGAAAGCTAGCTCCGTGTGGTTGCGTACTGCTCTGCCTGCCAGAGCTACCAACTCTGTGGGCTGACGCAGTCACCTAGGTCCGTGGACCGGCCCAGGGCCCCACCACCCCCGCCGATGCTGGCTGGCACAGGCACCTGGGTCCACAACCTGACACAGTGCTCCACCCACGGGCTTCAAGGCACGGCTCCGCTCCCACTGCCGCAGCTGCAGCTTCCACTGGCTCCTCCCCACTTCCGCTCTCTTAGGCAGGTCACCATCGCCCCGCCCTGCACGCTAGTTCAAGTCGCTTCCTATGGCAGCCAGCCCCTCCTCCTCTCCTCTTCCCTAACAATGGAGGCTTGCCTCCCCTGTGGGACCACACTTCCTCGGTTCCCTCAGTCCTGGTTTTGCTCTCCACAAATCATAGAATATCGCTGTCCCTTGTCCTATTCCCGCAACTGCCGCAGCCACCAACCTCTGCCCTCTCGCAGGGACTAACCTTAGGAACCTGTGTCGTAGCTCCCAGGCACCGCCTGGCACCTCAGGCTGTAGTATCTGTGCCGTATTGAGGACCTCTGTCTGAGTCTCTATCTCCAGTTTTCCTATCTCAATCCAGCTGCTGCGTTTTTCTCAGGCTTTGATGTCCCTCTAGTTCCGTTGGTCGTTGATCCGCTGATCGTTGTTTAGGTTTCTTCCCAGGAAACTTTCCTTTTTCACAGCTCCCTCCCTGGAGTGCTGGTTATGGTCCTAATTGCTTTTCTTTCTCTCTCACCTTTTTTTTTTTCCTTCAGTTGTTCTACCCAGTTATTTCAAGGGTTTCTTGCAGTTTTTGGAGGTTTAAATTAATCAGCATTCAGATGATGATTTGTCCACCTTGTTTTATATTTAGATGCGTTTTTTGATGTATTTGTGGGAGAGGGTGAGCGCGACCTCTTACTCCTCTGCCATCTTGCCGCAGTCCCGGATTGATACTTTTAAAATCATGTAACATAACTCTTTGCCCTTAGTAATTTTCTTTGCTATATTTTGTCTACTTTGTCTGATACCAATATAGTCATTCCCACTTTATAACTGTGGTAAAATACAAGTAACAAAATTTGTCATCTTAACCATTTTAAAGTATGCATTTCAGTAATATTAAGTACATTTATGCAAGCAATCGCAAAACTTTTTTCGGCTTGCAAAATTGAAACTCCATACCTACTAAACAACTCAATTCCTCTCCCTCTATTCACCATTCAACTTTGTCTCTATGAATTTAACAACTCTAGAAACAGAATTATACAGTATTTGTCTTTTTGTGACTGTCTTATTCATTTAGCATAATGCCTTCAAATTTCATCCATGCTGTAAGAATGTGTCAGAATTTCCATCCTTTTGAAGACTAAGCAATACTTTATTGTATATATAGACCAAATTGTATCCATCCCTGTATCAGTAAACACTTGGTTTGCTCCCATTATTTGCCTATCATGAATACTGCTGCTATGGGCATAGGTTTACAAATGTACCTTCAGGACTCTGCTTGTAAATCCTTTTTTGTATATACCATGAAATAGAATTGCTGGATCATATAGTAATCCTATTTTTAATTTTTTTGAGAAGCTTTCATACAGTTTTCCATAGCGGCTGCACCAATTTATATTCCCTTGTTTCCACATTACCTGTGCTGAGATTGAGTGCTTGGAGTTTGCTGAAGAGTTTTTCTCAGTGCTTGTTTGCTGTCCTGAACATGTGGTTGTCCCTATATGTTTGCTACATACAGGGATTTTCTCTCCATGATTTTGCCAGTCACCTTGTGCTGAATGCAGTTGACTGTTATTCATTAATAGGTTAGCAGTAGGAAGAGAGTTCTCTCTTCTCCTAGTCCAAACTCATTCTTAGATAGGCCCTATAAGCCTGGTCTTCACTGGTGGCTTCTTCAGTTTTCCCAGTGTTATTATTCACAGTAGCTAGACTATCTTGTTATATGTCTTTTGTGGGAGATACAGTCCACCTCACCTCCTAGCAGTAGATGCCTCTGTGTATTTGTATCACCTACAAATGCATGTGTTTTTTTTTTTTTTTTTTTTTGGCAGGAAATCATGCCTAGTAATCTTGGGTGTAGGCAAGCTTATAGGCCTGAATGCACATGTAATTGTGTGCTATTAGTGGAAATATCAGTATGGCCTGCAAAGTCCTCAGAGTGTCATACTTAGTTTGAAATTGCTATTTTGGATACTGGTGAATGCACAAGTAACTGAGAGCTATTATTGCTGTCATTGTGACTGCCTGGAACATCCCAGGAGGATGGCACTTGTCAGAGGGTGACACTTGTCACTAGCTGCTATAGCTGGAGTCTTCTCTGATGGAATGTGTTTGGTAAATAAACTTCTATTCAATCACTGATGATTCTATTTGCACATATGTGCATGGAAAATGCCACCAAAGGCCAAAGACTAGTGCACCGTGAGAGCAAGCATATTTAATGAGCTGAGTAGGGCAACCCTGCTAAAAAGCAATACAAACTTGGAAATACCTTTTCCTCATTTCTGTTATAAGGTTATCACTGATTATTACCAAGATAAGCTAGACTATTATCAAGATAAAATGGAAGAATCACTGGTCCACCTGTGATTCAGCAAACAAGTACTCAGCACTTATCATTGTGGCAAGTACTCCTTGGTGCTGGAAATAATTATACTACAGAAATGACTACCAAATAACTTCCTGATTAAGAGGAAATAAACTTCTCCAAGGTCCCCTGAGTTTCACCCAAACCTTTGAATTCTTTAAAATTGCCAGCCTATCCAGTTCCCAGAAATGTGATACTGCCCCTCAATCTCTGGTCAAATGCTATTCCTTTGCTTCCTTTAATCTAGGTAAGCGAGGCTGGAAAAGTGTATTTATTCACAATTAAGGGAAGAAATACATAAGAATAGGTTAGGAAGCAAAAACTTGCCAAGTTTGAGAGTTCCGGTTGGGGCACAGAGGAAACGAATATGGCTAGTATCCATAAGGATGCGGGTTCTATCCCTGGCCTCTCTCAGTGAGTGGAAGATCTGGCATTGCTGTGAACTGTGCTGTAGGTCGCAGACATGACTCAAATCCTGTGTGGCTGTGGTTGTGGCATAGGCTAGCAGCTGCAGTTCCAAGTCAACCCCTAGCCTGGGAACCTGCATGTGCCACAGGTGTGGCCCTTAAAAAAAAAAAAAATAGCCAAGCTTGCCAAATCCAAGTCTCTATTCCAAAACCTGTCACATTCTAAGGATGGCAAATACTTCCCAGCACCTGTCTATTGCTTCCTACTCTTACCTCTTTGCCATCTTATTAACTACTCTCCAAGTGGAAGCCAGCTGCTCACATCACCACCCTCTAAGAGAAATACAAGGCAACCACATTTCAAGTATATAGCCTCTTGGTTTTCATCTCCAAAAACCTACTTTTTCCAGAGGCAAATGACAAAATGATGATTTTTTTTTGTCATCAATAATCACAATCATAAATAATTTTGCTTCCTCCCAAGTTTCTGATGTGTTTTCTCTAGATTCATAATTAGATCTTACCAAATTGTCCATTTCAATTATCTTTTCAATGTACCAAAGTCTGGATTAATTTTAATCTATATTTTCAAACCCATACTTTATGTTGCTAAATTGAATAATTCAGCCCTTATAGTTCCTGTTGTTCTGTTTCTATTTTTCACTTTTTGAACTGCATCTTCAGTTGTTTTTTCATTCGTTCTTCTTTAATGATGAAACTTCTTTGGACTATGGATTTTCTCATAGGTACAGTTTGTTTTCATTTAATAATAATATTAATACTTAATAATTATTAATACTATGGGCCACTGTATTTTACATACATTTATTTAATCCTATATACATTTATTTAACTTTATTAAGAAACCACACAAAAGTGTTACATTTTTCTCAAATTTCCCAAGATCACACAAGTAGTGGATGACAGAGCCAGGACTGGAATTCAGACAATCTGTCTGCAGATACCGTCCTCCAAATCACCATGATTTTAAAAGTGCTCTATAGCACTTCCTATGTTTCCCTTTGCCCCATGGAAAATTCTGGCTGGTACCTGGTGCCTGATTATGTTATCCTGGTACAAATCAAGATAAATAGCAATATACAATACTTCTGAGACTTCATAAGCTATTAGCATCTACATTTTGGAAATCTGTTTTTCCACAGGAAGACTATTTATTTTAAATAATTATTTTGTGGAAATCTTAACAATACTAAATAGTATTTGTTGGATTAGTTTTAAAACCTTCATTTCTCCTCACTTTTCACTTCAGACTACGTAATCCTGAAACCTTCCCTGAATACCCTCAATACACACACTATGTCACTAGGTGGACTTACTCAGCTTTTAAGAAAAATTCCAGTTCCATAATAAGCTCCCATAGATATTTTGAATAAATATATTATTGAATTTTGAAAAGTCAAGTTTCAGTGATTGGAAGTACGGAGATTTTCCAGTCTTAAAATAATTTACGGAGTTCCTGTCGTGGCTCAGTGGTTAATGAACCCGACTAGCATCCATGAGGACGCAGCTTTGATCCCTGGCCTCACTCAGTGGTTTAAGGATCCAGCATTCCTGTGAGCTGTGGTGTAGGTCTCAGACTTGGCTCAGATCCCGCATTGCTGTCCCTATGGTTTAGGCCGGTTGCTGTAGCTCCAATTAGACCCCTTGCCTGGGAACCTCCATATGCCATAGGCGCGGCCCTAAAAAAAAGAAAAAAATAATTTAGACATTTTGGCCACTTAGAATTAACTTCCCTATCAAATATCCACTAGAATTAACTTCGTATCAAATATCCATCTTGAAGAATAATGAAACTAATGACCCCAGACTTGTATAGGTAATATATCTTTCAAAAAAAGCAACAACTTGCAAAGAAGCCAAACAAAGATTTTTGTGATGAATGGCATCCAAAACATTTTTCTTCTGTAAGTAGAAAAGAACCTATAGTTGAATACATATAAATCAGTTCACATGGGATTTGGTTGAACTAACACTCCAGCAAACATTAGCACTTAACTTCATATGTAAATACCAAGATAGGGTAAGTTTCAACACTGGTATCATTTTTTTTTCCTTTCACTTATTCTTTGTTCTCTAAAGGGGCTTGTATTTGTACATTATAATGAAAATGTGACTATTCAGTGCCTTTTAAGCTACTATAACCAAAGCCAACTTATTCTATCGCTATTACCATCCCAAAATTATACCTTCCTAACATGTTATAAAAATAAATTATCTTAAAATTACACATAGTATTTTCTAAAACCCAGTAGTTACAAGACAGCAGTGTTTTACATAAATATCTAAATGGGGAGACCTAGAGACAGACACTTCAGCTACATAAAATACATTGTGAGATTTCTTTCCCGCTACTTCCTTTGGGTTGTGTTGGGAAATCCCTCTGCTACCATTGAGAAAAACATTTGCTACCCTTCCTGTCTTTACCATTATCATTTCACTAATTTGTTCTATCCCAAGCCAATATTGAATGGAAATTGAAAACAAGTATACTAAAAATTAGTCCTTCAACTCATCCCTTTTTTTAATACCAGAGAGTGGACAGAACTAAAACATCAATCAATTCTAAGTCAATAACATTCGGAAGAAAATGTTCTGTTTCTTACCCCCCTAATCATCCTTCTTCTAATTACTTCCTGAACAAAGACTGACTTTGAGGACCATGATGTGACCTTCGTTTTGACTTTATCTTGAGTCAAAGTTTCATATATTTGGTATGTCAGCCCCCACTACTTGAAAAAAGTCATTTTGAAAGTGGCAGTCTAAAGAGACTGCCCTTAACTGAGGACATGGAGACTGTGAATCAGTTCTGCCCAACAGACTTGGTTCTCACAGCCCCACGTAACTGAAATATTTGGCCATGGGCAGCTGCTGCAAATCACTGTTACCCAAGCCTGTACGTGGTGGTCTGTTTCTTTCTGGCATGCAGACAATCATGCCTTATATGGAACCATTTTGAATTCATGGAAGTTTCCTATTCATCTTACAGTATGGCTTTTGAATCTCTATGCTGCATTTTCTGAAAGAATGTTATTCAGAACTTATCCTGAGCATTCCTGCAATCCTTTACTCCATAAATATTCTGTCAGCCAGACCACGTTCCCTGTTTTCAGTACCACAACCATTATTCACACTCATTCACACCCAAAAAAGCACTAAAGATAAGGCTCAGCATTGTGTGTGAATCCTTGCTTTTAGAGTTCTGGCCTTAAACACTTCTCAACTGCACTTTGTGTACATAGGCCTGAGCTTCACTGTCCTACCAAGACATTAAACCATGCATATAGGACTTTAAAAACCCATTCTTTTGAACCATCTTTGTGATAAATCATTTACAACAAGATATTTTTATAGTCTTAGTTTATCCTCCAAAAAAAAAAAAAATCCCATGTTCATATCAATGGCAAAATAGTGACTTCATGTTGGAAGAACTCAGCAAATATCAACTAAGTGGTTAAGATGAATATCACTAACCAAGAAAATGACATCTCCTACACCTACTGACAGGATGCACTGAGAAGACAGCATCTTCTCAGTGGCATTCCTGCCCAAAATGCATGATCTAAATCTATCATGAGGAAATAGTGGATAAACCTCTATAAAGAGACATTCTAAAAAATAACTGGACTTTATTCTTCAAATTTTTCAGTGTCATCAAATGCATAGAAAGAAATGAGAAACTGTTGCAGATTGAAGATTAAGAAAATTTAACTACATTGTAATGAGTGACCTCAGGTGGCTCCTGAATGCAGAAATGTAACTATGAAGGTTGTTATTTGGACACGGTCAAATTTGAATACGGATTTTGAATTAGAAGAAGAATCAAAAAACTTTCTGTAAGGGATCAAATATTAAATATTTGTTACCTTGTGGGTCATATGTCATGTATAGTGTCTTAATTGTGTTGTCATAGCTCAGAAACAGTCAAACAAAATGTGCTTGTATTCCAGTAAAACTTTACTTACAGCAATAAGCAGCAGTGGTCCATGTTTGACCTGAGAGTTATAGCTTGCAGATCCCTAATAGAGAATGGTATCATATTAACATGAAATTTCCTGATTTGGGTAATTTTACTATGGTTTATTGTTCTAGGGATATACTTCCTGAGATATTTAGGGATTCAAGGTAATGATTCTAAACATGTGCGACATAACTCTTAAATGGTTGAGGGAAATAAATATTATATATTTACATATTATAATTGTAATATATATAGCGAGAATGAATGAACAAATGAACACAAGATAATGTGATAAAATATTGGTGAATCTGGTGAAGAATAAAGGGAATTCCTAGTACTATACTTGCAATATTCCATAAACTTGAAATTATGTAAAAATAAAATTTAACAGGAAATCTAAATTTAAAAAAAATAAATGTGCACACCAGATGGATGTTTGTCATTGGTTTTTCTCAGCCTACACAGTCAATCCATCATTGTAAGCTGTTCTTTTCTGTCACTCTTTTTTTGCCTTTATTTCTGTCACTCTTAATAGCTATACTTACATTAAATATTTTAAAATTCATTTTTAAAATGTTTTCACTCTCCATGCAATCTATCTGTGGCTCTGTTTTTGTGACTCAGAAATATTCTTAAACTTAGCATTGAGAGGGTATAGTATAAAAAAATTTGTAGAGTCAGAGGATCTGAATTTGAACTTCAGCTATGTTTCTTATTAGGTACATTTATAGGCAAGTTACTTAGCGTCTCAGTTTACCCACTTATAACTATTTTATAGTGTTGAGCATTGAAATAATGAATATTCTATGTTATAAAATCTATAAAGTGTTGTGCACAAGAGACAGCTGCCCTCCTTTATAATGACAAGATTTTCTAAGCTAACGAGCAAATGTATAATATACCATTGCATTTAGGCATGCTTTTAAAACATCAGATGAATTCACTTTTATGAAACCAAAATATTTAACACAAGACATCAAATTTGCCTGGGTTTCCTCTGGAGACCCAACCTAAGAGGCAATGATATTGCCTATCAATATCAAGATATTGATAGAACACAGTCTGGCACTCCACACCTGAAATAAGTGTGTGGGAAATCCTTAGAGACATATAGAGAGTTGTTTGGGTCTCAGCATCAAGGGGAAATGACTAATTGAAGTTGGAGACAGTAAAGGACCCAAGGCAAGGGCATAAGCTGGGGTAGATGATTCTATTTGAATACATTAATTTCCTCCATATTGTCCTGGAGAGCCCCAAGATAGGGAGGGGGTCTAGGTGGGTACCTCCCAATTGTGCTTATGAACCTAGACGTCTACGTACCATCCCGGCCCTAATCTCCAAGTATTCAGTCCTCATAAAACAATACATGGAAAAAGCATTGAACTAAATCAAAGCACAACCAAAAGAATGTTCAAGCCTGAACACATGGATCTGTACCTACTATTTTTAATGTGGGCCAACCAGAAGAGTCACTAATATTAATAAACAAAAAACTCCCAACAACATCCTGCTTTTGAAAGATATACTTAAGGCAAAAATAGAAAATTGTTGTAAATAAAGCTATGGGCAAATATATGAGACACATATAAAGATTTAATACCACACAGAAACAAGTTCTTTGAAACTGGTACAACTGAGGCCAGTTTTTAAACACGACCACAGGTTATTAGAGGCTCCTTCATAAATCAAATGTTAACCAATACATTCTAAGGTAAATGATGAGATCCTTTAAGCTTAATAGCAATGGAAGTAGCTACTGTCAAACTTGTGGAATATATCTAAAGCACAACTTACAGAGATAGATAGATTTGAATACTCTTATTAGATTATATGGAAAAAATAATCATTCAAATAATTAAGCCTGAAAAAGTATCAACAGAGTAAATTGAAAAGAATAAGAAGGTGTAAAATATAATTCTGGGCAAACAAATGAGATTAAAAAATATGAGAGAATTAACAAAACAAGCTGATTCTTTGAAAAGACAAGATAATATATTTATTCATTACTCATCAATATAGTTAACATAATTAGATAAATAAGGTGCAATACACAAAATTGAGATAAAAAAGTGAGCTCATATAATTGTATTGGACCTGGCCAGATGATCCAGGATAACCTGTTTTAAAGTCACTGATAAGAACCTTAATCACATCTGCAAAAATCTGGCACTCAACATATTCATGAGAGAGAATAGGGAGAGAAGGTCATAGGGGCCAAATTTCTGCCTACCACACTTCCTTAAGTTCTTCCAGTGTCTACCTTTTAAGCATCTCATCAAAAACCTCTGATCCTCTCTTATGAGCATTAAATATTTGTTCTGCCATCTATTGTGATTTATTTTCCATATATTTAGATCCTAACGAAAGCTTTCTGTTTTAGTTTTGTATGGCCCTCTGCTGAGGACCACATCCTACGTTTCTCTGCAGCATCTCCAATATTGAATACTGAGATCAGTGCCCTGTGTATAGTCTCTAAATGGTGGCTTGGTAAGGGGACAGTGTTGCTTAATGGGCTTTGATACTTACTAAGTGGATGAAGAGCTGTAGGATGTTTAAGTTATTTAAACTCTCAGTCTTACATCTTCATCCATAACATAGGGACAATGCCACCTCCCCCTTATAAATATCCCTTAATAAAGGAGAATACATAGGCACTTTAATTCTATCCTTCAAACATGGTTACTATCTGCTAATTGTCAAGTCCTGTGCCTTTTAAGGGATATTTAGTAGTAAAATAATACAAGCAGTCTCTCTCCTCGTGGAGTTCACAGTCTAAAAGGGGAAAAATACATTTAAACTACCAGGTGATTTTAATGCCTGGCATGTGAACCAATTTAATTCTTTAGGAGTTGGTGGCCCATATATGGTAAATATCAGGGAATTCCATCTAAAATTTATAAGTTTCCCTAACAATATTTCCACAGAATGCTTAGGACACTTTGTTCTGCACCTGATTGTTCATCGACCTACTGTATGTTTATCTAGTCACCTTAAACCAGTTAATGACTCTCCACAGTCCTTTTGGGTTAATGTTTCTAGTCTACCATGTGGTTCTTAAACTCAGCTTCAATCCTTAATGCTGCTTTTCAAATCACCTTTGTTCCCATGTTGGAGACCACTGGCCAGTTAAAATCTGCAGAAGGCAAATATCTGTGGACACAGAGTTCTAAAATACAGGGTCTCCTTCAAAGACAAGATAAGGCAATCATGCATTAACCATGTTATTCTGTAAATAGCTGCACTATGTCCTAAAGGTACGCCCCTCTGGCACCTTTGATATCACTAAGAAGATTACCTTTGTCATTGCCTGTGCCTGTTCTTGCCCACTAATCTCAACACCTTCCTCAGTAAAAGTCATGGGGGCTAAAGCCCAGGGGCTTTTGTTCTATGGAACAGTGCCTTCTGGTCCCCCTCTAAATGTAAAAGTCTTGTGTGTTTTGTTATACCACGCTATCCCTCTTTCAGGATCTCCCATTGCTCTGCCACGTCCCATTCTCTGCAGGAACAGGGTTTTTCATCCCCAAACTTCAGACAGTCAAACCCATCACTGGGGCCTGTCAAGAAGGAAAATTCCCCCTCTCCTCCTGACTTCTTGTGACTGGACTAACAAGAAAATTGATGAAAGACAAATTAACAGGAGAAAAAAATTTTAATTCATGAGCATGGAGAGTCCATAGAAATGGAACCAAAGAGGTAGCAGGCAGTTTTTTACTTTGCAGACAAAAAATAAACTTGTGAGAAATTGATAGGACCAAGAAACTTAGGTTTGGGGAACCCTATTAGTGAAAAAGTTAAATGGAGTTTGGGCTTAGAAGAGTAAATTTAAGAAGTCATGAGGTTTGTTTATAAAGGTCTCTAGCCTGAATTCCTCATTTCTGGTGATAAGCGTGTCCTTCTACTTCTAGATACAAGGAGGGGACATTTCACAGGAGATATTTATTTCCTGCTTTCAGGGAGACAGAGAGGAGGGTCAGAGATACCCTCCCACATTGGCTGTTTTTTAAGTAATTTTAATTCAAAATAATCAATATGCCATTGAGGCACATTTTGGGGTGGCCTAACCCTTGGCCCCAACAGACCCTTCAAGGCTTAGGGCCTGGAGTTTTCTAGAGCAATACTGACCCTTGGGACAGAAATGCAAAATTTCCATTTCTCTTATCCTATACTGCTCAATGGATTTGTGTCGCCTCCCCAATTTTTCCTTCCATATTAATCTAGATAAACTTATACTATGAGCCATGGGCTCAAATTTGAAACTACTAGAAGATCTCATGGACTCCCTCCTCTACATACTCTAGGCACTGGTCTTATGTTGTTCCATCAGCAGTATTTGCACCTGGACAAGTTTACCTCATTTGCCACACAAATGACTCCACTGAATCTGATTTGATGTGACACTCAGCATTGAGAGAGAGAGAGAGAGAGAGAGAGAGAGAGAGAGAGAGAGAGAGTATGTGTGTGTGTGTGTGTGTGTGTTTGTGTGTGTGTCTTTTTTTGTCTTTTTAGGGCCACACCCGTGGCATATGGAGGTTCCCAGGGTAGGGGTCAAATCGGAGCTGCAGATGCCGGCCTACACCACAGCCACAGCAACATGAGATCCAAGCCGCGTCTGCGACCTACACCACAGCTCATGGCAACACTGGATCCTTAATCCACTGAGCAAGGCCAGAGATCAAACCCGCATCCTCATGGATACTAGCCGGGTTCGTTAACCACTGAGCCACGATGGGAACTCCAAGAATCCATTTGAAAAGCAGCTATTTATTAAAAAAAAAAAATCTGAAGCTGAAGAATCCTCCTATAAATCCTTAGAAGTCAATGTCAAGAAAACAGATTTGGTAGCTTAAATTGTTTGCTTCTTTTCATCAGAAAATCACAACATTATCCAGTGGATCCTGCTTCTTGTTTGGGCTGCTAAACTGATTGCTCAGTTTCTATATTTCATTCACTCTGAATTCTAACCTGATTCCCTCTCCCCTCTTTGTAAATGAGTTCTCATATGTATATGAATCTGTATTTGCATGTACTTATATTCTTTTGCATTTTAATTGCACTTATCAAGAAATATTTTCATATTATAGCTTAATCCTTTCAGAATTAGGCAAGGTATAATCTCTAAGTAATTTAAATCTCTTAAATATCATCTGGAAGATGAATTACTACCATGCTTAACCTTCTGATAAATATGCACAACCTTTCATCAAATTCATCAAGGCATAAGCCATGGATCTCATTTACTCCACAGTCCACACTGACACTTGTTCCTACAAGCAAATAAGTGATAAAAAGTATTAAGCTCTTTATAGCCAATCTCAGGATGCAAAAAAAATATATGCAGATTCATGAACTCATTCTTCAATATTGAGCTTTGAAATAACTTGGCCAATCTAGACAGCTCTATACAAAGTAACTATGAGGACTGAAATGGTGAAAATATAATGATGTATAAAGCTATTTCTTCCAAGTGATCTTGCAGTGTCTGCCTAGGTCTTTGCTCTTTTGAGTCTTTGATCTTAACACCTGAAATGACTTACTCCACATTAATGAGGTTTGGTCTAAAACTATACCTAAAACTCTAACCAGGGGTAAATGCAAATACTACTAAATTCACCCTTCAGCTTCCCTTGCACGATTCTGGATATGAGAGGCAGTATGAATTTTAACTATTATTTCAATTTTTTTTTCAAAAAATGTGTTGAGCCCCAACATCTAAAATAGAAAAAAGCACAACTACCTGAGTTGAAACACAGATGAGAGACACTGAACCCTGGTTCAAAGAGGTCCCGGGTTTGACCATCTCTATTCTGATAGGTCATTTTTCTTGATGCATTTGGTACTTCTGGGAAGAATGATGTTCAATCAGAGAGCTTAACCTAGTACCCAGGAATTCATATGTTCATGCAGAGATTAATATGTAAGACGGACACCTGAAGTATACTTGCACAAGTTATTTAACTTATTTTAGAGATTCAGAGAGGTCAAATAAAAGTTGACTGCCTGATAGATTAAATGAAGTATTGTGTGTATTGAAGCACAGAAGATGTTTAATAATTTTAGGAGAAAATAAAACAATATTCTGCAAAATTTGTCATTAAATTATAGACATGTTGTAGTTAACATCATAACTCACCACTATTTTTCACTTTAAGGTTAAAAGTCACTAAATAGGAACTGAAACTATTTTCCAGCTTTATTGAGACATAATTACATAAATGCCTAAAATATATTCAATGATTTGCTATACCTATTCATTGTGAGATGATTACCACAATCAGGTTAATTAACACATTCATCACCAGGACAAGAAAAGAGCTATTTTGAGTTACCGCCTATGCATTTTCAAGTATGACAACCCTCCTCACACCCAGAGTCTGGACATTTAGACAAGGACCTGAGTTTAGGATTTCTACCCCAAGTTGTGGCTTCAATGTCCCTGGGGCATCTTTTTTTTAAAAAAATTATTATTTGCTTTTTAGGGCTGCACCTGCAGCATATGGAAGTTCCCAGGCTAGGGTTTGAATCAGAGCTGCAGCTGCCAGACTACACCACAGCCACAGCAACACAGGATCTGAGCCCCATCTGCAACCTACACCACAGCTCTCGGCAACGCCATGTCATTAAGCCACAGACTGAACCTGCATCCTCATGGATAATAGTCTGGTTCCTTTTTGCTTAGCCACAAAGGGAACTCCTAGGGCATCTTTTAAAATAACTCCTTAGAGTTGAGCCCATGAAAAGTTAGTGACCTCTGCCCCAATTGCCTTGTATGTACTAGATGCTTGCTATCTGGCTATCCATCTCCTGCTCACTCATGACCTGGGACAGAGCACTGCCTTTCCCCGGCTTATTGCTTGTGATGTTCTGCCATCACTATTTATGCTGCAGGTTTTTCGAGGAAGTCACTTGGAGTGTTTTATAATAATCCTAATGATTAGGATTGTGGTTGGCCTATTCACCTTCTCCAAGCTTTCCAAGATTACACAAAATATGCCCAATACAGTCCCTCTAACCACAAAGTATCTGATTAAAATTTGAATTAAACGTTGGAAACACTTGCCAATTGTCCTTCAAGAATTTACACATGGAATCTAGAGCACATACTTTGCAGCAGGAATGTAACCACCGGGTGTCCACTGCATCCATGCAGAGAAAGGATCATTATTTCCAGCTTCCCCCGTGCTTCATTTTTTGAACGTCAGTCAACGCCCCCCCCCACCCTCCAGTATACATAGGTATTTATATTACTGAGAGAAGAACTCTGATATATACCTGGCCCTTGATGCTGTAGAGACTACACATCCCCCTACTCTCTTGGGCATCCTCTAGTCCAAGGTGGGTGGTAACCACTGAATTGCAAAATTTGAAGAATAGTAAGTGCCAATGAATTCTAATCACATAAACAAAGATGAGGACCCAAGCAGAATTCAAGATAGTACAAAGGAAATATATAGCAGCAGAAGGTACCCTGATAATTATATTTCAACTTGTTGTTTCTCTGGTGGTCCCGCCACTTGGTACTAATACAACAGAGCAGCAAGCACTGCCTGGCAGCCGGTCCTGCAGCATGCTTTATATCAATCCTTGCTGGCTTTTGTGTTCATTAAAACTTCAGGAAACAAATACAAACATATAAAATGCTTTCCGATAGCCTCCCACTTTGCCATTTGAAACCTAGATGTTTCAATCACCTCCCTCTATCTGTCTGCATCAGCTGACATGTAGAGCAATGAATGAGACCAGATGCAATAACAAATAGAGAAAAAGAACCCAATAAAACTCGGCATTTGCTTTGGGCTGCCTGTTCTATGGGCAATAGCAGATGACAGCCTCCGTGCCCAGATATTTTTTTTTTTTTTAACTCCTTAAGAGCTCCAACAGAAGCTTTGGTGGACAAGAAAACACCAGGAACTGATCAAGGCTTGAATCCATCCTGGTTTGTCTAGTGCAAAATGCTTATGGGAGAACATGCAAAGATTCTTTTTGCTTTAATCCTAATATGCTGTCAAGTGATTGAAATTACCCACCTTCTGGTTGTAACCATAAAAATCAACAATCCAGAGAGGAAAGGTTTTATTTGACAACTGCATTATTAAGAGATCTATGAAAAATATTAAGAACAAGTACTTTTTTTTATACTCATAAAAAAGCAGTGAAGAAAACTGCCAAATCATTTTTTATTTCTTGTCAAGGGCAAGAAAATATAAGCATAAAGAGCAAACCAACCACAAACGGTATGGATATCACTACACATTCTTCATGTTTATGCATCATGTAATGAAAAAAGCTTTCCAGAAACACAAACTGTAAATACATCTCAGAGAAAAATGGGAATGAGAAAAAAACCTAAAGTATTGTTTTGTATAGGGATCTAACTTTCCTTTCTTGCCTTTATCTTATTTGCCTTCCCATCAAGGGAGAAGAACCATAGAAATGACAAAAAATCTTTTTTGGAGAGTTCTAGTTAATTGAAAGAGATGACATTTCCTTTCCCCCTCCCCCTTTTTAGGGGTGCACTTCCAGCGCATGGAAATTCCCAGGCTAGGGGCAAATCGGAGCTACAGCTGCTGGCCTCTACCACAGCCACAGCAATGTTAGATCCAACCTGCATCTGCGGCCGACACCACAGCTCACTGTAACACCAGATCCTTAACCCGCTGGGTGAGGCCAGGAATTAAACCTGAGTCTTCATGGATACTAGTCTTGTTCTTAACCCGTTAAGCCACAATGGGAACTCTGAGATGACATTTCTTTCTTTTTTTTTTTTTTTTTGTCTTTTTGCCTTTTCTAGGGCTGCACCCACGGCATGTGGAAGTTCCCAGGCTAGGGGTCTAACAGGAGCTGTAGCTGCCGGCCTTCGCCACAGTCACAGCAACGCAGGATCCAAACCGCATCTGCAACCTACACCACAGCTCATGGCAACGCCGGATCCAAAACCCACTTAGTGATGCCAGGGATCGAACCCACAACCTCATGGTTCCTAGTCGGATTCGTTAACCACTGAGCCACAGCAGGAACTCCCGAGATGACATTTCTTAACAACAGTGTTGAAACCAAGCTAATAAACTGGACAGCATGTTGTAGGAGAGTTCAGGGCTAGGTTAAACTTTCACCAAGGAAAAAGAAGTTCAGTGACAGGAGGGAGGTCAGAGATTTCAGAGTTGAAAATATGGCTGCTGGGCCACTGCAGTTGGTATATCCAAAAAAAGGCAACGTCAAGGGGAAACAGTTGTACACAGGGAACTCATAAAACATGAAAGTGAGGTTTCTGTCTACTTTGATGTTTTAAGTACTACCAGCCCTGCAGCTCCCATTGTGGCTCAGTGGGTTAAAAACCCAACTCATATTCTTGAGGATGCAGGTTCAATCCCTGGCCTCACTCGGTGTGTTAAGGATCTAGTGTTGCCCTGAGCTGTGTTGTAGGTTACAGTTGTGGCTTGGTTCCGGCGTTGCTGTGGCTGTGGCGTAGGCTGGGGACTGCAGCTCCAATTTGACCCCTAGCCTGGGAACTTCTATATGCCACAGGTATAATGCTAAAAAGAAAAAAATAAATTTAAAAAATTTAAAAAGTACCACTAGCCCTTTTAAAATTTAAAGGTATGGCTTAATGAGCTACATAGCATATGAAAACAGGAATAATTAATTCTTCTAGATTAATGATAACTAAGTTCAATATATTTCTTGGGGAGAGGAAAACATGCCTTTAAAAGATCCAAATAAAAAATTCTCTTGGCCAAAGCTGCCATTGAGTAGGATAATCAGAATGTGTTCTTGCAGTTGACGTGCTACTGCTCTACACATCATAGTGGATATTTAAAAATTGTTTTATCTTGATTTTGATATAACAAATGTGGTTTACTTCTATATAAAATGTGGTTTTATTTCTAAATAAATAGTCTCTTATCATTCCACTTTCTCAAACTCTTATTTAAGTAGATATAAAAATAGTCTCAAAGACGATTAGCTTCGCTATCCTCCCATTCCTTAATACTTTTATTAACCTCTAGGGTGGAAGGGTAGGAAAGCGGGAAAACATTCAAGTGAAAGCCTGTGAGACAGGTGCCCTTTCCCATTTTGTAGATGATAAAATTGAGGCAAAGAAAGTAAGAAATGTGTACTACATGGAAATAAAATGGGTTAAAAAAAAAGAACCTTAGCCTATGTGCTGTGAAGGTTGAAAAATGTTATCATCAATTAGACAAAATATATTACAATGTTCATGTACAAATATAAACACAAAGACCTAGAGTATAAAAGAATGAAATAACAGTTATATAAACCAAATAATTCCAGTCCAATTTAGGCAATTGCTTAGTCAGGTGCCTGTACACCCACGTACACTCTCACACTCAGATCCTTTATGTAATGAGGTGGGTATATGGAAATAATTGTGAATGAAGAGGAAAGGGGAATAGGAGAATATTAAAGCAAGAGGGCAGGCTGGTATACCAAATGACAAAAATAATATTAATTAGTAACAAATGTGATGTCCTTTATTCAAGGGAATACAATCCACGGATTGGGGGACTACAGTGCCTCACAAGCAGTGGAGCCTTGTTTGGGAAGGATTTGGGGCAAGAGCAAGTTTTATAGAGCGTTAGGAGAGGCAACATGGAAACAGGGCACAACTGGCTAGGAGGTTAGGGTTTCTTACAAGGCTAGCAGCTCCTATTTTCTAGGGTAAGGTGCAGTAGCTAGAACTGAGTTGGAAGACTGGAGTATGGTAGGTTTCCCTAGACAGGTGTTTCCAGTTAGTGCAGCTGACTTGGTTTAGATTTGTGACATGGGCCAGGCCACTTGGGTGGCCTCCATTTTGAGGGTCTTGATATACAAAATAACTTTATCACTATTTATAGACCGAATGGCCCAGAGCAATTGCTAGAGCTGGGTGAAGATTTATCTTTAACAATACAGTTACCAAAATGGAGCAAGAGTTAAAACAGCACTATTGATAATTACGTGTCATTCAAGTCTATTCAGTGCACTTACAGGATATTTAGACACTGGCCTCTAAATCAGAGAGTAGTTGAATGTAGCAGCCCCCCAGCACTCTTCGTGACAACCACAATGCCTTCATACATTTCCAAATTCTCCCACTTGAGGGCCACTAAGTCACAGAATTGACGTCATTCACCATCTTCTATTTAAAAATCAATAATCTATTACTTTAGGGTATATCGGTTCCTCAGTGCTGATATTTTTTTAAAAAATTGCATTACTTAAATATGAACATAAAACTGGGTACAAACTTGTTCTGATAACTTTCCCAATATTATAAAATAAAACGTATAATTAAATAACAAAATCATAATATTAATGGAAACAAAAGCACTGCACAAAGCAGATATAATGATACTGACTGCCATGGCCTGCATCTTTGGGCTTTGTAATACTTATAATATCAAGGATTGTGTGATGTCCCAATTATTCCTATCACTTTTTGATTGTCAAACCATTATCAACTCTTAATTTGTTCTATATGCCATTATATAATTTGGCCTTCCCTTGGTGCGAATGTATCACTTAGCTATAAAACCCACACCTGGTCCTTCCTCACTAGTTCAAGGCTAAGTGGTAGGACTTGGTACTAACACAATTACAAAGTTAAACATGGCACTGACACCATGTGGCAACATTCAATTAAAAGACAGTCAGGAAAAGTCAGAGGGCTCCAAATTACAAAATTTTCACAGATTCACTGTCTTCATTAATGGAATTTTCTGAGTGATTGTTTATTCTTTCAGTCATTTGTCCATGCACGTGCAGCCTAAGATAAATTACATAGTTCTTTGTGGAGAGAGAGACTAGTTTTCCAATTTAAAGAATAACCAATACTAATGAATACTAAAAACATCAGTGAGCGCTTATCATCATCACCAATCAGATGATGCAGTAACCATCCTTTTGTCTCTGCATACACATAAAGTTCTGCGGAAAGCACTGAACACAAAACTTGGGTTCATGTCAAGCATCATCTCCTCTTCGTCTACAGCCTGACCTTATTCCTGCCTTATTCTTATTTAAAGGATTCCAGTTGGCAGGAACATTCTTGACTCTAGAAGAGTTTAGGAACTAAACAGACTCAGCATATTTTATACATGATCTTCTAAGACTACATTTTATGATTTCTACAGATTATTGAGCACTTCCCAACGGGTGTTCCTCGGAATCCCAGCTTTGTTGAGTATAAATTGGTATTTGTGATATTATGATTTAGAAGAAATATATATTTTAGTTATATATTTTTCATACCTAGTTGGCCTTCATCTACAGTTCCTGGCTCGCAGCTCCCAGAAAACCTTGTAACTTCCTGAGCAGTGAGAGCGATGGGAGCATCTTTTGTTAAAGCATTTGGTCTCTTGTCCTCAGTTCCTGAAAATGCTTCAGAGCCATAAAGGTGAAATGATTGTCTTATTATTTATAACAAGCTCCTTCCCACCACTGCTGGGTTTACGTTAATGAAGTGAATTTTGGAAAGCACCTGAGGATGGGGGCTGGTTGCTAGGGGAACCAAGCATGAATACATGTGGAACTTTCAAGCCCACCCCGTTTTTCAGGCAGGAGGGAGGATCTGGAGGTTGAGTCAGTCACCAAAGGTCAGTGATTTAATAGATCATGTCTACGTAATGAAGCCTCCATAAAAATCCACACGGGTCTGGTTCAGAGAGCTTATAAGTTGGTGAAGGTGTGGAGTGTGACTAGAGAGGCCATACAAGACCCACGCCCCTTCCCTATTGCCTTGTCCTATGCATCTTTTCTGTCTGGCTGTTCCCGAGTTTTTTTTTTTTTTTTTTCTTTTATTTCTTTCTTTCTTTTTTACAGCCTTACCTGTGGCATGTGGAAAGTTCCTGAAGCTAGGGGTCTAATTGGAGCTGCAGCTGCCAGCCTACGCCCCAGCCACAGCAGCGTTGGATCCGAGCACTGCTGTGACCTATGCTGCAGCTTACAGCAATGCCAGATCCTTAACCCACTGAATGAAGCCAGGGATCAAACCTGCATCCTCATGAATACTATGTTGGGTTCTTAACCTGATGAGCCGCAATGAGAACTCCCCAAGTTATATCTTTTGTAATCGACTGGTGATCCAGCGATCTAAGTAGCATCTGAGTTCTGTGAGCCACTGTAGCAAACTGTTTGAAACCAAAGAGGGAACCTCTGATTTATAGCCCATTGATGAGAAACACAGGTGATAATCCGTTTCCACTGGTGTCTGAAACGGTCAGTCTTGTACTAAGCCCTTAATTTGTGGGATATGCTGCTACCTTTGGGTACTGTCAGAATTATGCTAAATTATAGGACACTTTCGGCAGGTGTCAGAAAATTGCTTGTTGGATGTGTGGTGACTCCTCCCTACAGGGGAATTGGTAACTAGAACCCATTTTTAGTGTTCTCATGAAAAAAAAATTGAAACTGTGTTAAGAAAGCAATTAAGTCCTTTATTACAGGACTTTTTAGAGTTTTTAACATGCTGAAGTATATTGTGCCTACTCAAGAGAAAGATGTAGTATTCTCAAATGTATTTGACATCTTAAACTTTAAAATTTCTATCATTATATTTATCACAATTTCAAATATCATGATTCAAACTGTTATTTAGCTAGCATAATCTCAAGTAGTAATAAAGCAATGATATGTGGGAGAGATATTTGGTTCCACCACTTATTAGCTTATGATCTGGGACAAGAGCTTAACTTCTTCAAGCCTCATTTTCCACTTCTGAAAACATGGATCATAATCAAAATTATCCAATAGGATTGTTAAGCAGATTAAATATGGTATGCACAGAGAGCTAACAATCAATATTAGCTATTACTATTTCTCGTAGGCAATTTGCTCGCCTCCTTTTCTCTTTACTGCAGTACGAATTCACCTTCTCATCTATGTAATTGCTGAAAGTTAACCAACAATCATTATGAAAGATACCAATGAAAGTATTCATTTATTCGCTCACTCATCCAACAAATAATAATTGAAAACCTACTATGCACTAGTCACTCTGTTAAATTATGAAGACAGAGAGATGGGTGTGACACAAAGGTCCTGTCCTTGAGATGTCATAACTTCTTACCGGAGAGAGACATGAAAACAGACAAGAACACAGTGTCAGAGCACCAAATTCCATTATCTGCAACTTGCAGGTTTCATACAGAAGGCATGATCAACTATCTGGGAGGAAAGAGAAGCAGGCATGGCTTCCTAGAGGAGGCGATAGAGAGCCGATTTTGAATTTGAAAGAAGAATCATAAGTTTGGAGGTAAGAAAAGTGGGGCAAGAAAGGCACCCCAGGCTCAGGAAACACCATTGTGCATCCTAGAAATTTTAGTCCCTTCTTTCCAAAAAGTACAGGGAGACAGTGGTAGACAACATAGCAGAAACCACCATCCCTGTACATGCAAACTCTTTCATTCTTGATTGATGAGTTAATTCATACAATCAACTCTAAACTACAATAAACTAAAGCTAACTTACTGAACACAGAGATATACTGGTAACACCACTTTACACATAAGAAAATCCAGCCAGGAATCTGTTAAATGGTTTGTTCAAGTTCATGAAGCTAGTCAGTAACAAAATGGAGACGGGCTCCAGAGCCTACATTCTTATTACCAAACCACTGTCTTTCCCTCTCCCTGGTATTATTTGCTCTGCCTGTCCTCCCAAGTAGAATGTGGCATGCTAACTTTTCAGTCTTGCCTCTCAATATTTTGTTTCCTTCAGAGCACTTATACCAATTTGTAATTTTTTATTCTCTTGTTTTGACTTCTGTCTCCCCTACTATATACAAGTTCTTTGCCTCTAGTTCACTATATAGTAGGGGAGAAAATAAGTATGGTAAGTGAATTGCCATTTTAAAAAGACAATGGGGGGATGGGGCAGAAAAACTGTGCCTCTAGCAGAGAATTTTATAATTCAAGACTGCAAAAGGCGTAAGTCAAATGCACTTAAACAGCAAGTGTCTTGTTCTACCATAACATATCTGCTCTGTAGATTTGGGGAAAAACATTTTTTTTAATAGTGGTTATTCATAAGATCTCAACACTCTCCAATCTCTAATCCTGCCCCCAATTAATTCAGCATCACTGACTCCATTCCCTAGGCTACGCGGTTTTCTGTTCCACAATATATATTCATTTAAAACAGGAAGGTCAAAGCTAGCAGCTCTTGTGGCAAATCCTGCAGATATGTTTCATTTGGCCAACATGGTCATCTTTGAAAGGACTGAGTTTCAAATTCTTTAAATTAAGCATGCATTCCCTGGTCTAACAAAGCTTAGGCCAGCCATCCCTTGCTGAGTTTCTCATCTTGTGGATGAAATGGAAGTCATACATCTGTTTGAAAAACCGACCTCACATCATTTTTAAAATAAAAAGACACCTGACTCTTTGAACTAGCGTTTTTCTATGAATTCGTGAATTTTCTATGAATTTTCTGGTGAACTGGTCATTTAAAAAACACTGGCTTCTAGCCAACTGATTTTTGGCTAATTGACCTCCTAGCATTCAGTAACTGTTAAAGATAATGTTTTCGTCTGTTTAGGGCTGCAGCCATGGCACGTGGAAGTTCCCAGGCTAAGGGTGGAATCAGAGTTGCAGCTGCCAGCCTACGCCACAGCCACAGCAACATGGGATCTGAGCCATGTCTGAGACCTACACCACAGCTCATGGCAACACCTGATCCTTAATCCACTCAGCAAGGCCAGGGATCGAACTCGCGTCCTCATGGATGCCATGACGGGAACACCTTCATTTGAACGTTTAATTACCAATTGTGAATGCTGGTGTGACCCACCTAGATAACTCTTCAGGATCAAGACACTCATTTCCCCAGCCACCAGGAGTGTTGGCTGATGGCTCACAGCTGCAATCCTCTGAGCATTACCCTTGGTCTAAAATCTGCATCACTCAAGGTTAAGTCTCTTCCCCAAGGGCAGTTGGCATCCAATGACTGATTAGTACAGGACTGCAAAGGCCCAGGTCCCCTAGCGTCAACTCTGGAAGGTTGTGAAGGGCTCTCCCAGCTCCAGAGCGGCTTGCCAGGTCAGATGAGGTATCTGTTGCAATTGCACCGCAATTCAGTTCCTCCTTCCGTTCTATCCCACTGCCACCTTGGCTCCCTGGCAGGTGTTTCCTGCTGTATACCCCCCAGTCGACCTCCTGAATGCAAATTTCCCTCTTGGAGTCTGTTTCTCAGGAACCTAATCTAACACACTAGTGATGTTGAGTAACATTTTAAAATAAGAATCTGGCTTTTTAATGTTTCACAAATTGCCAAAGAAACCCATACTTGTATCTAGTGAAAAAATATAACAAAGATGTTAATCACCATGTTCTATAGAAATAGAAGTCCTAATTTCTAAATAAATACGCAAAGTCATTTACTGCAGCTTTTCTCAGGGGATCACCAAGCTGGGAATGACCCTCTACCCTCTAAATGAGGAAAATAACTAAATGATTTAGCATGCACTAATAGCATGGACTACTATGCATAACTTAAAAAATAATGAATTGGAGCTATATTAGTTGACCTACTGGGATTTTGTGAGGTTTTGCTGAGTAAGAAAAACAAAGATGGAAAGAAACATGTTAATATATGATCCCAGGTTTAAAGCATAGAATGATTTTTAAAAACTGCATATGCCTAGGAGAGTTGTGTGTGTAGAGTATATATGTGTATGTTCATAAGAACATGGAGAAAAGTAGACAAGTTACCATGGGTTTGGAATGGAACTACACAGAGTATGTCGTTTCACGTGTTACAATAAGCACACTCACTTGCAATCTGAGAAACATCTGATCAAGACAAATTTGAATTGAAGTTTAAATTGCCACATCACTAAATGCAAATTTAAGCACAAAGAGCTTGCAGTCATTTAGTCCTGGGAGCAGGCCCATTTGCTGGAAGGCAGTTCACTGAAATTCAACCTACCAGAAGACAAATTTGCCAAATCACTGTTTCAGCTCTAACTTTCCTGCCTGTCCATCTTGCTATTGTATCTACCAGTAGCAGGCCAAATGCAATTTCCCTTCCTTCTTTTACTCTATAGCCACATCTGTCCCTTCCCGACTCAATTTATGCCTATGCCTCTACTTTCCAAAAGACAGTCTTTTTCATGGACTTTGGCCTTCTTCCTTCTGGCAATGTAACACCTGTAGTGAACCATCCTAGGCCAGGTTGCAAGACTTGTCTTCTACTTTGAAAGGAATTGCTCATTTAGCAAATGTGATTATCAAGGAATTTATTATACATGAATTTACACAGCTGCATTAAGTACTTACTGTGCCCATGGTGCTGTACTTAGTTTTTCACTTATGGGATTTCATTCAATCCTCATATGCAGCCTTTAAGGGTTAGGTACCACTATTTGTCCCATCTTATAAGTGAGGAAACTTGTACTTAAGAGTGTTTAACTAAATTGCCTGTGGACACATCAGCAGCAGAGCAAAGATTCAAATTCCGATCTGACATAAAGACCAGAATTACTCCTCAGAAAAATAAATATCTCCCTCTTCAAATCAGTAAATATAAGAACAAATAATATCACTGTTGGCATGCTCATACATGCTAGAGAAAATGGGTTCAAATTTTCTGGAGTACATAAGTTTCTAAGATCTTTTTAAAAATCTTAAAATGTGCGTTAGGAATAACACATGATTCTCCTGGTTAGAATTCTGCCTTCAGAATAACATTCACTGTTAAGTGAAAAGATTTTTCATCGTGTTGTTTCAAATAAAAAAAAAATAACCTAAATGTCCAACAGTAGTAAAACCCAAGAATATTTGTGATAGCACCACAAGAACAGAAATGGAACATAACAAATTTTTTTTAATTTTTGAAAAATGTAATTTTTAGAGGCGTAATTGATTTACAATATTATATTGGTTTCAGTGTACAACATAGTGAGTCAATATTTTATAGATTATACTCCATTTAAAGTTATTAGAAAATAATGGCTATATTTCCCTGTACAGTGCAATATATTATATTTGTACCTCTTAACCATCTACCCCTATCTTGCCCCTCCCCCACTTCCCTCTCACCACTGGGAACCACTACATTGTTCTTCCTATCTGTATTTTTTATGTTTTGTTATATACGTTTGCTTTTCAGATTCCACATATAAGTGATAATAGAGTATTTGTCTCTGATTTACTTCACTTAGTATGATAATCTCTAGGTCCATCCATGTTACTGCAAATGGCATAATTTCATTATTTTTTATAGCCAAGTAATATTGCACTGTGTGTGTGTACACCATGTCTTCTTTATACATTCATCTGTTGATGGACACATAGGTCGCTTCCATATCTCTGCTCTTGTAAACAATGCTGCTGCAAACATGACGGTACCTGTTTAAAATTAGTGTTTTCGTTTTCTTTGAATATATATCCAGGGGTTAAATTACTGGATCACATGATAGAGGGTACACCAATTTACATTCCCACCAACAGTCTAAGAGAATTCCCTTTTCTCCTCATCCTCTGCAGCATTTATTTGTGGTCTTTTTGTTGATAGCCATTCTGATAGGTTGAGGTGATCTCTTATTATGGTTTTAATCTGCATTATATGATGAGCATCTTTTCATACGCGCATTGCCCATTTGTATGTCTGCCTTCTTTTGAAAAGCGTCTATTCAAGTCTTCTTCCCATTTCTTAACTGGCTTGTTTTATTGATACTGAGCTTTATGAGCTGTTTATGTCTTTTGGATATTAACACATTAGTCATATCATTGGCAAATATTCTCTCCCATTCCATAGGTTGTCTTTTTGTTGATAATTTCCATCGCTGTGTGAAAGCCTTTAAATTTAATTAGGTGCCATTTGTATACTTTTGCCTTTCTTTTAATTTAGGAGACAGAGCCCCCAAAAAATATTGTTCCAATTTATGTCAGAGTGTTCTGCCCATGTTCTCTTCTAGGAATTTTATGGTTTCCAGTCTTACATTTAGGTCTCTAATCCATTTTGAGTTTATTTTTATATACCGTGTAAGGAAATATTGTAATCTCATACTTCTACATGTATCTGTCTAGGTTTCCCAGCATCATTTATTGAAGAGACTTTTCGGCTGCGCCTGCGGCATATGGAAATTCCCAGGCCAGGGATCGAATCCAAGCCATAGCTGTGACCTACGCTGCAGCTGTAGCAATGCCAAATCCTTAACCCACTGCACTTGGCCAGGGATTGAACCTGTGTTGCCACAGAGACCACGCTGGTTCCTTAACCCACTGTGCCACAGCGGGAACTTGGAGACTGTCTTTTCTCCATTGTATATCCTTGCCTCCTCTGTCACAGATTAACCATAAGTGTGTGGATTTATTCTGGGCTATCTACTCTGTTCCACTGATCTATGTGCCTATTATTGTCCTAATACTACACTCTTGATTACTGTGGCTTTGTGGTATAGTCTGAAGACTGAGAGGATTATACCTCCAGCTTTGTTCTTTTTTTCCTCTCAAGTGCTTTGGCAATTTGGAGCCATTTCTGGTTCCATATAAATTTTAGGATTATTTGTTCTGGTTCTGTGAAAACTATCCTGGCTACTTTGATAAGGACTGAATTAAATATGTAGATTTCTTTGTACCGCATGGACATTTAACAATATTAATTCTTCTAATCCAAGCCTGGGATGCCTTTCCATTTCTTTGTATAATATTCAAAACCATCATCAATGTCTTAGAGGTTTCAGAGTGTAGGTCTCTCACCCCCTCAGTTAAATTTATTCCTAGGTATTTATTCTTTTTTATGTAATTTTAAATGGGAATTTTTAAAACTTTCTCTGATCATTTGTGTACAGAAACAGATTTCTGTGTATGTCTTACATCCTATATTTTTACAAGTCCATTTATTAGTTTTCATAAGTTTTTGGTTAAGACTTTGGTATTTTCTATATATAATATCATGTCATCTACCAGTAGTGATAGTTTTATGTCTTTCATTCCAATTTGGCTTTGTTCGTTCTCTTTTTAGGGCCACACCGCAGCATATGAAGTCTGGAGCTGCAGCTGCCAGTCTACACCACAGCCACGCCAAATCTGAGCCAGGTCTGCAATCTACACTACAGCTTGTAGTAACACCATATCTTTAACCCACTGAATGAGGCCAGGGATTGAACTCACATCTTCATGTATATATTGGGTTCATAACCACTGAACCACAACGGGATCTCCTTCCCTTCCAATTTGGATGCCTTTTCTTCTTGTTAAACATAAGCGGCAAAGGGGGCCATCCTTTTGTTCCTCGATTTAGAGGAAAGACTTTCAACTTTTCAGTGTTAAATATGTTATCTGTGGTTTTGTCATAAATTGCTTTTATTATGTTGGGAATGTTCTTTCTATACCCACTTTGATGAGTTTTTATCATGAATGGATATTCTATTTTGTCAAATGACTTTTCTTTATTGAGATGGTTATGTAATTTGTATGCTTCCTTTTGTTTAAGTGGTGTATCACATTGATTCACACATAATAAACCATTCTTGGATCCTTGGAATAAGTCATACTTGATCAAAGGTGAATACTTGATTCATCATCTTATATACTGATGAATTTGGTTTTCTAATATTTTAGAGTATTTTTGCTTCTCTATTCATCCGAGATACTAGCCTTTAATTTTTTCGTAGTGTTTTTGTGTGGTTTCGGTATCAGGCTAATAGCAACCTTATAAAATCAGTTTGGGGGTGTTTCCTCTTCGGTTTTTTTCCATAGTTTGAGAAGGATAGGTGTTAACTTCCTTTACGGTAGACTTCCTCTAAATGTGTCCAGTCCTCTACTTTTGTTTACTGGGAGGTTTTTTTTTTAATTATTAATTACAAATTCAATTTCACTACTACGATTGGTGTGAGCTGTCGTAGTTCAGACAAGCCTTTGCCCTGCTGTGGAGCTTCTTTGTGATGCAAGTGGGGCTGGAGCATTCACTTGGATCAGGGGTGGTCTAAACTGGACTGCCATTTGAACAGTTTTCAATTTTAGCAGTTTTTAGGAGTAATGATGTATGCACACCTCAGGAGTCCAGGCTTCCCACAGGCCTCTTGTTAATACCACCAGCCTTCCAACAAGCCAAGGGAGGTCACCTTCCCTACATAGGACCCTAGGGCCGGGCTGATAGCTGATGCAAACTGCTCATTCTCCAGGGTGAGTCTCTGCCCATATAATCTCGCTTTTCCTCGGAGTCTCCTCCCAGCGGCACAGACCCCAATCTGATTGCTTTTCTTCCTTTCATAACTGACTCCATGTGGATCTGTGGTACAAGAGTCTGACAAATTCCCATTAGTTTTAAGTGAAAATTGTTGTATATGTTGATTATTTTCTTTGTGGAGAGAGGCGAGTTCCTACTCCACCATATTGATCTCCTCCCTAAAATGAAATTTATATACAAAAAAGTTTGTCTTACATGAAGTTTAATAGCTTTTTTTCAGTTATATCAACCCATATAACCAATCCCCAAGACAGGATATAGAACATTTCAATTACTCCCAAATTTCCTCAGCACCCCTTTCTGTTTGATTCCCGTTTCTCCATCCAGGCAACCACTTTCTGGTTTCTTGTACTTCACATACACAGAATCATACAGCATTTATCTTGGTGTGTCTGGATTCTCAGTCAAAGTGACATTTCCGAGGTTTATCACCATTATTCCAGGTATTACTGGTTCACTCCTTTTTATTGAAGTAGCATTCCTTTGTGTGAATTTACCACAATTTGTTTATCCTTTCTCCTGCTGAGGACCTTGTTTCCCGTTTTTTTGGATTATGAATAACGCTATGAAAATTTGTATCCAAGTTTTTATATGGACATATATTTTCATTTTCTAAACACTTAGAAGAGCGATTTCTAGGTTACAGGGAGATGTATGTTAACTTTATAAGAACTTGCAAAACTATTTTCCAAAATAGTTGTACCATTTTTCACTAACATTGTTAACTTGAACAAGCTCCAGTTGCTCAGCATCCTGAGATATTTTCAGTCTTTCCAAGTTTAGACATTTAAGTAGATGTGAAATTGCATCTCAGTAGTTTAAAAGTTCTATTTCACTAGTAACAAATATTCAGCATCATTTCATGTCGGCCATCCGTATATATTCTTCTGTCAAGGATCTGTTCATGTTTTTGTACTTTTTAAATTGAGGTTTTTGTCTTTGTACTGACTTTTAAGAGTTATTTTTATATTCTTTACACAACTTTTAAACTATTGGTAGCTACCTGCCACTGCTCACAGAATTTTATCAGCTCTTATACTATTTTCTTCATGTAACTAATTAAAATGCATAGATTGCTGTTGTTTCTCATCAGTTGTAAACACTTTTGTCTTACTAGTAAAATTAAGGATTTTCCTTTGTTTCATCATGATCACTAAAACTTTCTTTTCCTGTGATAAATACAAATATGTCATATTTTCAACCCATACCCATGACATGTGGAAGTTCCAGGACCTGAGCCATAGCAGTGACAATTTTGGATCCTTAACCCCCTGAGCCACCAGGGAACTCCACTGCATTTTTTATTAAATCAATATTCAGCATTTATTCTAGAACCATGTAAGTATTGCTTATGGCACCCACATAAGGTACACTGATTGCTTTTTGTTTTAATTTTCTTTCAGGGTTTATAATTGCCTCATTTTTTAACTTTGTAATTTTCTATGAAACCATCCCTATTTCCCTCAGATTTTTAACTACATAATAAAAATTCTTCTCAATAAGGATAAATATTTCAGGTAGTCAAGTAATTCAAGGGTTTTTTTTTTTTTTTTGGAGGGGGGACATCCCTCCTCTAGAGACTGACATCTACATGCTCCAGTCTGAGCTACTTTTTCTGAGTCCTGATGCACATCTCTCATCACAGAATTCTCATTCAGCATCACCCATTCTCTCTCATGTTGGCTCTGATAATCTCTACTTTCAGAGGAACATACTTGCCAGAAATTTCCTGACAAAGGATCTGTGAAAGGAAATATCTGAGATATGGACATTTGAAATGGATTAATTCTACCTTCGCATTTGTATGAATGTTTGGCTAAATATACAATTTTAGAAGTACCTAACCTTGGAAGCCTTAGGGCATTTTCAATTGTTTTCTGTATCACAGTATTATCATTGGAAATTGTGATATCATCATGATTACAGATACATGGTTCAAGTACTTTAGAAAAAAGCTATTTTTCATTATTCACTAAAGATAACCACTAAATCCAAATTAACACATAGTCTGACCCAGCAGTACTAGTTCTAGATATATACCCCACAAAACATGTTAACCAAAATGTATTTGTACATGGATATTCACAAAAGTATTTTTAATAACCAAAACTGCAACTTACTCAAATGCATTTTAGTAGTTCAATATACAAATAAATGGTGCTGTATTTACACAATGGAATGCTACACGGCAGTAGGAATAAACAAACTATAAGACAATGACAGGGATAAGTCACAATGTTGAGCAAAAGATTCCAGACAAAAAAGTATATATGCTACGTTATTTCATTTTGTAAATTGCAGAAGTTGTTAAAATTAGTATTTTCTGTTTGAAATCAGGATAGTGTTAACTTTAGATAAGGATAATAAAAGAAGGGAGACCTGGATGCTTTTGTGATACAGTTAATGTTCTGCTTCTTCATCTGCGTGGTGGTTACATGAGTGTGCTAAATTTCTGAAAGTTAATCAAGCCATATATGTATGACTTGTAAACTTTCCTGTATGTACATTATACCTCATTAGAGTATTCCCCCCAAAGCTGACAGCTTTGACCAAGCAATTTTTTTAAATTTCATATTTTTTTTTTCTTTTTGCCTTTGTCTAGAGCCGCACCTGCGGCATATGGAGGTTCCCAGGCTAGGGGTCTAACAGGAGCTGTAGCTGCCGGCCTACACCACAGTCACAGCAACGCGGGATCTGAGCCGTGTCTGCAGCCTACACCACAGCTCACGGCAATGCCAGATCCTTAACCCACTGAGCAAGGCCAGGGATCGAACCCTCAACCTCATGGTTCTTAGTCGGATTCGTTAACCACTGAGCCACGAAGGGAACTCCTAAATTTCATCTTTTATATTTTAGGATAATTTTAGGTTTATAGCCAAGTTTCATAGATCGAGTTCCTGTATCCTTTTCACCAAAGTTCCCCTAAAGTTTACCTCTTATATAATCATATTACAGTTTTCAAAACAAAAAATTAACAATGGCAGAACACCATTAACAAAATGACAGACTTTATTTATACTTCAGTTATTACACTAATATCCTTTTTTCAGGATCTGACTTTAGATACCACATTATATTTGACTAAGTAATTCTAATATCTTTGATAAGTTTTCTATATACATTTTCAATATAGTATTTATAAAACATAGAAATTACTTCAATACCCAACAGTAGCAAAATTGGTAAATTCTATGATGGAATAGGATCCAGCAATTATAATTGAAGAACATTTAACAACATAGATATGGTATATAAAATTTGCTAAGTACTATGATCCCAAAGTTATTTGGTAAATACTACTAATTTGATAAAGTTGGATTAATACTGTGATCCC
>PVHT021183598.1:2145869-2259383 GCA_004024745.2 Catagonus wagneri
CTAGAAGTGTATTAAAATGACAGTAGTGATTATATTTGAGCTATAAGAGTATGTGAGATTTTCATATTCTGTTTAACTTTCTGAGTGGCAACCTCTCTCAACCAGCTCACGAAACAGTAGCAGCCTTAATGTTCCAAAGTGGCAATTGGACGTCTATTTCTGCAAGAGGCCAGGTAACAATTGTGTGGATTTTGCAGACTGTATGGTCTCTGTCACAATAACTGTTCAACTCTGCCACTGTGTGAAAACAGCCACAGATAATGGCAAAAACACTCATAAAATGCACGGGCATGGTTTGTTCCAATAAAACTTTTTGTAAATAAACAGGCAGCAGACCAGATTAGGCCTGCAGGCTGAAACTTCCCAGCTGTCTTCTAAAGCACCTCTCATATTCATCCACAATGATAGTTACCATATAATATCCTTGGAAAATTGAGAAAACAGTTAATCCAATCATCTTTATACTGGGCTTAATTCTTTCACTGAACCCTGAGAAAGATTGTTTCTAAGAATTTGGAAAATACAGCAATCAGAAATTTCCTATATAATAAACGTTTCATTTTAAACAACATGCATTTTTAAATAAAATCAATATAACACAGAGGAGGGTCAAGAAGAGAAGATGAGTATGGATGCAAATTTTGTACAGAAAATAATATTCAGAAAGAAGAGCACTGCATATGGAAAGTCATGGATAGATTCCAGAGATATTAAGAAAGTTTGACAAATTGGTGACTCATTGATTGTGAATGGAATGGAATTACTTCATTGATTCTGATTTTTTAATTTTTTTTTTTGCTTTTTAGGGCCACACCCATGGCATATATGGAAGTCCCCAGGCTAGGGGTTGAATCAGAGCTGCAACTGCTGGCCTACACCACAGCCATAACAATGTGGGGTCCAAGCTACATCTGTAACCTATACCACAGCTCATGGCAATGCCAGATCCTTAACCCACTGAGCAAGGCCAGGGATCAAAGCTACATCCTCATGGATATGAGTCAGGTTCTTAACCCACTGAGTCACAATGGGAACTCCCTGACTTTTTTATTTGGTAGATGGTGCTAGCATCAACTCTAAATGGCAAGTATGGACACAGAGGAATAGATCATGAGTATTATTTGAGGGATTTCTCTATGTGCTTGTTTTAGAGAGACTGTAGTGATGGTGTTTTCTAGAGGTTCTTTGCTAATAATCCATTCCTTGGGTCTTGATGAAAAGATAGATGGTCGTGAGTCAGTACCCCTTACATCATCTCTCATATTATATATCTCATATTAGATGACCACTTTAAAGTTTTTTGAACAAATATGAGATGAGGTTATAACTAGAATATGTATATCTTTGGGAAATATGTAACAGTCATTTTAGTATCTACCAAGATAAGAAAAAAGCATCCCACCTGTTTTTACTTCCTTGTAACAGCCCCTTTATAAAGTCTTCTATCATTCCAGCTGTCAGGTGAGAATTTGGACAAGAGATGGATTGCTTTGAACTGGAAAGTCTTATGTCTGTATTTTATTAATGATATTTCACATTTATATATCTTAAAGATTTTAATCATTAAACTGGGAGATGCATACAATAAGCATGCATAAATTCACCACATAGTGCTCAGATGTATAGGAGAATTTCCATAATAATGAACAATACATTGATAAGAGAACTAACCAAAACAAAAAAAATAATTATGGTCATGACAAAATTCACTGAAATAAATCAGCTTTGTCTTCAACATACTCTTTCAAAGGAGTCCTCGGATCCAACAGATAGTCACAGATCCTTGACCATGCCTTTAATATCTGCCCCTTGTTCCCCTTCCCAGATCCTCTTAACAGCTCAGGCCGGTATTTCTTTTCTATTACACCCACTCTCCATGCCTCTAGGTTATCCTTACTTTTTTCCCTACGTTTGCACCCATGGCCTATATGGAAATTCCTGGGCCAGGGGCTGGTCGCTGCTGTGGCTCAGATTCTACATGACAGCTGTGGCAATGCTGGATCCTTAACCCATTCCTCCAGGTGGGGGATTGAACCTGTGCCTCCACAGTGACTTGAGCTGCTACAGCTGGATTCTTAACCCACTGCACCACAGCGGGAACTCCAAGGCTCTCCTTCCCCTTAATCCACTTTCCACACTGCTGCCAGAATTCATGTTGAAGCTTTCACTGATGACGTAACTCCCCAAGCAGAAAAGCCATCCCCTGGTGCAGCCAATTACATGACTCATACTTCCCGGAACCCTCCCTCACACTGGCTGGCGACACTCCATTTCTTAATGCTGTTCATTCTTACAAATTGATCTGTTTCTCCCTTTGTCAATATCTGTGCCTGTCACGATCCTTCGGAACCCTCAAGACTTTTCTCAAAACTCTGTACATCTGTTCTTTATTAGAGCCTTTGTAGCCGAGATCGCATTCTACCTCGGATTACTGATGAAACTGGGGAGCAGACCTGGACAGCATAGGAGCTGCCCACATCCCCTTGACTAGAAGTGGACTTCCTCTACCTTGAGAAAGCTTGAGAGGGGACATAAGGGACACCAGTCAAATGAGCACAGAACAACAGGAGCCCCAGCAAAGCAAACATTCCTGCATCCCAGACTACAGTTGTCTGACTTTCATTAGACTTCTAAGTATCAAAAGCACCAAGTCTGTGCTTTAAACCTCTTAGTATCCCTTTAAGAGCCTAAGACAGGGCCCTTCTCATTGTCCACACGAGGTTGAATCAATTTCAGTGTGACTTTGTGTCTGGACACTTAGTCACATGTAATTCACATAGTGCTGACACTGGCATAACTGCTTCTCCTGGGTCATCAGACATCATACATGTTGTTTTCTAACTGTCCTTTCCTATTTCTAATCAGCATTCCTGGGCTGTAATACTAAGGGCCACAAAAGGACCTAGGTCAATGTTACACATGGCAAAGGCTAATTAGTGGGTAATTTTGTTTTTGTCTTTTTAGGGCCTCACGCATGACATATGGAGGTTCCCAGGCTAGGGGTTCAATTGGATCTATAACCGCCTGCCTAGGCCACAGCCATAGCAACTCGAGATCTGAGCCACATCTGCGACCCACACCACAGCTGATGGCAATGCCAGATTCTTAACCCACTGAGCGAGGCCAGGGATCGAACCCGTGTCCTCATGCATCCTAGTCGGGATCACTAACCACTGAGCCATGACAGGAACTCCAGTGAGGAATTTTTTTACACCTAGATTTCCTCACAATTAGCTGGCCAAATCAGACACCTGTATGCAAATTGAACACTGGCAGGAGCACTGACTACTTACCAGAACAACAGAGTAATGGAAAGAGACACAGCAGGAATGTGTTGATTAATTTTTTTTTGACTTCAGCTAATTAAGCAGTGCCCTGCAGAGGCTAGAAAGAGATGCTAGTCAATTTATTAAATTATGCTTTCTTTGTGAACAAAAAAACAAAACTGGAAATAATAAATAGGAAATAGATGTTATAATTGTAGAAATAGATTGTAGAAAAACAGCCTGTGTTATTATAGCCCTATCACTATACATCTCTATGCCTTTGGCCAAAAATACAACCCAATAACACTGCACAAGGCACCTTTAATATTACATGGTCGTGACTTTCCTCCCCAAATGGTTTTTAAGTATCTAACAGTGCCTGGATAGCCGCCTAAAGACAAAGAAATTATTTTGGCCCAATACTAGTCAGAAGAGATATAAAGCAATAATGGCTAAAGACGTAGTTATTGAAAATGCCTGTCCATAGCAGGAAATGAGAGCTCTCTCTAAATGTTTTATTTCCAGTGTTTCATGCCAACACAATTTTTAGTTTTTAGCAAGGACTGAACCTCACCTCATTATAGAAAATTGTCTACTTTGTTATATTCCTCTTCACAATGCAAAGGATTTTAGGAACTCTGTGAAGACACAAGGCTCAGAATTTTAGAGCTAGAAGGAATCCCAGGTACAATCTTATCAATTCCTTCCTCATACTTCACCCGAGTAAGCAGAGGCTTAGAGTGAGAAGGAGATTTTTTTTTTTTTCCTATTTGTATGAAAGTGTCTGAGTCAGGACAGGAAACCAAGTTTTTGACACTGTTTCCAATTAAGCTTTCTGCAGAGAGTGATCTCTCCATCTAGGTTTCAGGATCATTATTTAAATAAGTAAAACTCAAGGGCTTCTAATTTAAAAGGACTTCCAAGGGACTCAGTTTTCTGCACAAATATGTCAATTTTGTAAAATCTTGACCTCTGACGTTCCTGTTATAAATCTAAGATTTTATGTCTTTCTTGCATGTCATCACCTCACAGTCCACAGGAATAGAAGCCAACACAGAACAAACCTCCAGCACATAGTATCTGAATCCATCTTCCGAATGTTCTTCTAATCCTATTGCAGGTCAAAATGAAAGCTACCACAACTGGAAAGACTTTTCTGAGAAATTCATGAGTAGTTCCTAATTGTGCCGGTCAAGCTTATTAACTTGGATTATTGGATTAAAAAAAAAAAAAAAGGCCTACCACCACACTCAGGTTCCTGACAGCCTAAGTGTGAAGCAAGTAATTTTTATAGTTGCAAGCAATTTTTCCACAAAATTAAAGATTACATGCCCTCCTCTTTATCCGAGCACAAGTACCTTCCCTGACATATAGATCACTCAAGGAACCTCCTGGATGTCAACAGTCCCATTGCTTTCCTAGGTGATAACTGAATACTCTAATGAAGATGTAGGGATGCCCTTTCTTAGAAACACTTGACAGCCAGTTGACAGAGCCTCAGAAGCCAGTGTTTTGCCAGAGCTTTGAATATATTTGAGGATTTCCATAATGCACAAAGAATATACAAAGGGGATATCACTTAAAGTCAAATTTTCATAATAGGAATATCCATGCCCTTCAATGCTCTTAATAAAATAAGTAGTTTATTACATGTGTACTAACTTTAGGTTTTCGAAATACTTCCCCATATCAGTTTTATATGATTTATACACTTCTCCATATCAGTTTTATATCATTTATACACTTAAGAACCTTTTTTTTTTTTTACTATCTCCATGTCTAGATGAGGAACTTGGGTTCAAAAAGATGAAATGGCTTGCTAAAGGTCATGGCAGAAATGAACTCAATATGAGGTCCCTTTGTGGATCAGTGGGTTACAAACCCGATTAGTATGCATGAGTATGCAGGTTTGATCCCTGGCCTTTCTCAGTGGGTTAAGGATATGGCATTACCATGACCTGTGGTATAGGTCACAGATGTGGCTTGGATCTGGTGTTGCTGTGGCTGTGGTGTAGGCTGGAAGCTACATCTCCAATTGTATCACTAGCTTGGGAACCTCCATATGCTGCAGGTGTGGCCCTAAAAAGACCAAAAAAAAAAAAAAAAAGAAATGGAACTTAATAGTTTTCTAATACTGCTGTCACTTTAAAAAAAATATTAAAAGAACATACTCTGAGAAGACAACTGTATTTGATCATTTATAGGAGAAGCTAAAATGTATCTGTTATTGATGAAGTCTGTTAATTCTGCATCTATTAGACATTCTCCAGTGGTATTAACATTATTAGCTTTACTGTTAATATCACCCACATAGCTAAACATTTCCATAAGTCTTCAGCCCATAAGTCCTTATTACACTGAAAGGTATGACTACTCAGCTTGCCTGCCCATCAATCAGTAACACTCAGCTTCTCTTTCTTCCTCCTACACCGACCTCATCAATCATTCATAAAACCCTGCTAATTCTGTCTCTTCAATAGCACTTATCTATGGCCTGGTCTTCATCCTGACACCCAGAGATCTAATTCAGTCCTTCATTATCTTTAACCAGGAACACTACAACAGACACTTCACTGCTCTCCTCAGGCTCTAGTTTTACCCTCTCGCAATGCCCTTTTAAATGTTGCCAGAATGATCTTTCTGAACTCTCACCTGGTTCCCACCAAAACAAATACCGTAACACTCAAACACCATCACCTCTGATTATATCCAGAATGAAGTACAAATTCTTTTCTTTTGACTGCACCCATGGTACATGGAAGTTTCCAGGCCAGGGATGAAACTCAAGCCACAGCTGCAAACTACATCACACCTGTGGCAACACGGGATCCTTAACTCACCTTGCCACAGTGGGAACTCCCAAAGTACAAATTCTTGAGTGTGAGCAAAACAATACCTTCATATCTTGATCCAACCTATCTTTCCAACCTTTTCTCTGAAGGTTTCTATATCTTTTTCCCATACAAGGCAGGAATACAAATACATAATTTCCAAAATTTCCTTCCAGCCTTGACATTCTGTGATTTCCTAAAAGAAATGGTGCTTGAGATGTGACAAAACCCTGAGATATGACAAAACCCTGTTTCTGAACATATCTGTTCAGAAATATCTTTATGTTAGAGTAGAATGGTGACCTTTAAACACAAATCAGGGAAATATTGCCAATCAAGAGAGGAGGCAAGCTATGGACCCAAGTGGGACAAGGCAACCTGAAGGGAATTTTATTTATCCTCCAGGCTGCAAGCCCCAAATCTGCATTAATATGATTTCCTACCAAGGAACACTGCCTATTCAGGGCCATTACGCTAGGTTCTCCAAGGGGCTGAATTGAGAGGTGAAGCTATTACTTGCATTAAAAATTAATTAGTTGTGGTAGAAAAAAGCAGCGTGTCAAACAGTATGTATGCAGAAAGTAGTTTGAGAAGGTTATTAACTGATGGGCCAGCCGTGGAAAAAACCAGAGACTCCCTCACTCTTCTCTCCCATCCGTCCTTCACACAGCAGCACGGAATACCTTTTTTTTTTTTTCCCCGAATGCCATTTCCTTCATGATAACCTACAGTGCGTCTGAATTAGATGCATTTTAATAGTGACTTAATGAGATCTATTTCACAGCTAATGTGATTGGCCAGGCAAAAACTGATTATTATTTTAGATTAATCAGCTTTTCAGTGGATTCTGTGACCGCATGTAGACACAGTAGACTAGTGTAACTGATCAACTGGAACCCCATTTAAACTATAGACTGATTCTCTTCTTCCTTGGCTTCCCCAGGTCTTTCCTTTCAAAGGCAGCCTTGGGCCCTTAGCCCCTCAGGCATGCTGCCAGGCTGAAGCAGGCATTGTTACCAAGCTCTGAGAACTCTGGGAATCTCTGCATTTTATGCTCAGAGAAATCCAGCAACATTTTCCCAAGCTTATGTATCATTCAGAGGGAAAACAAAGAGGGAAAGACTATAATTCAACTTTGTGAAAACAAGGTTATTCAAAATAGCCAACACTTACTTGGACTGGAAATCATAGACTGTTTACATGCAGCAAGAGAAGAAAATGTAGATACTTTGGAATAAGTAGGTTACTGAGGAAAACATTAGTCATTAAAAAAATTCAGCCTATTGGATTCAGAGAGTAGACATGAGCTGTATTTACTACTCTGCTCAAGAGAAAGGCAGGGCTGTCACTTCCAGATTTGGGTTTTTCCTCTATTACTAAGCACAGACATTTAGGCAACTTTTATTGGTAAACATCAGTTGCTAACAGTTTTGTTATAAAATGATCTTTTCAAACATCATTTTGTAACTAAAAATTTTAAACACAGCTTGATATTAAAGTGCAATACTTATGTCAGAATATGTTTTACTTGAACAGGACAAAGCAATTAAAGTCATGAAAGACATTCTAGAAAACTTACTAGAATTGTTCTCTGAATTTTAGTGCTTAAATTTCCTGAGTTTAGAGTGTTATTTTTGTCATAGAAAAAGCCTGATCAAGACCCATATACTGAAATATAAGCATGAGCATTGAACAACAGTTACTCATTTAAATTACCTTGTGGATTTAGGGATAGTAGTAGAAACTATGCTTATCTCTAATGAAAAAGTTACTTTCATTGCACATTTTCAGACATGGGACAGCAAAGAAAAAAAGAAGCTTTTAGATGTTATGACTGAACTTCAGGGATCCGATCCTTATCTTTTGAGACAAGAAAATCAGTTCTTAGTTTCAAAAACTTTACATATGTTAGCCTTTCTTTTCCTCTGGATTTTCATTTACTTATGACTAGCATTCCAAATTTTGATGTGATTACTGATCTGCATTTCAATTTTCCCAATTAAAGTAATTGAAATTTTAAAAAAACTTACTAGATTCTGTTCACAAATTGATCAGGAACTGGTGATAAAATAATTGAGAAACTTAAAGATATCAAACAGGGAAAAATAACTCCATAAGATGAGATAATTCTAACCTGAATCAATATATTAGGTAAATGTCACTAGTTGATAATAACAAATACAGTAATAAAAATTTAGGGTTACCATTTTTAAGTGTATTTACTGAGATAATTCACACCATAAAATTCACCATTTTATGCATTTTAAAGTGCAATTCAGTGGTTTTTACTATGTTGACAAAGTTATACAACCATCGCCAAATTATAAGTTTAGAACACTTTCATCAACCCAAAAGTAACCTTGTACACATTAGTAGTCAATCAAGAATTACCTTTCAAAACATCTTACAAGCACTCAGAGTGTATAACTGTGTATTTTCTTAATGCCTATCATTCAAATAAATAGCTGAACCAATTGACTAAGCAATTTTTAAGTGATCTGACCAGCTTAGGAAAAAAAAATCCTAACACAGCTAACATCTGAACTTCCACCAAATGTATTTTAGTAAGTTAAACTGGAAAAAAATACCTTAATTATATTTAGTGATGCTTGAAAAAATTCTTAATATATGGTAATAGAAGCCTCTTCTTGCATTCAGCAGCAGGAAGGACCACCGACCAATTGTAAAATACAGAATAAAGTTTAAACGTTCCTTCATCTCTACCTTAGTTTTAGGGAGTTTTTGTGTTCCTCTGACCAAAGGACTGGGAAAAATCAGTATGATTTTCTGTATAGGCACAGTGTTGAAAACAGAATAAAACAAAGGCAGCCACTGTTAAGGACAAAATCGTGTCCTCATAAATTCATATGCTGAAGCCCTAATCCCCAAGGCAGCTGCATTTAGAGATAGGGCATTTATGTAGATAATTAAGGTTAAATGAGGTCATGGGACTGTAATCCAATATAACTGGTGTCCTATGGGAAAAGGGAGAGAAAATGGGGATGAGTACGCATGGAAAAGTCCATGTGAGGACGTAATGAGAAGGTGGCCATTTACAATCCAAGGAGAGAGGGCTCAGGAGAAATCAAACCTGCCAACACCTTGGTCTTGGTTTTCCAGCTTCCAGAACTCTGAGAAATTTCTGATGCTTAAAACATCAACTTGTGATGTTTTCATATAGTAACCCTAATGAACTAATACAGCTGTAAAAACAAAATTTGGGGGGCTCATGAATATGGTGTCTTTAAGATGGACATAATATGGGTCTTTGTAAATTACCCTAGTCTTACAGAGGTTCTAAACCTGAAATAGTGGCAATTATAAGGACATGCAAGCTATGTCAAGTACTATTTAACTGAATTTTTACTAGGTAATATAACAGAGTAGCTATCAAGGATAAATTGGAATATAATACAACAAATTAAATGAACTTGCCAGTTATGGAAACTGTTAAACTGAGAGTTATTTTCTTCAAATCATAATTTTATTCATTGAATAGATGTTTGAGAGCCTACTATGTGTTTAGAAACTATGTTAGTTGCTAGAGATACAGAAATGAATATAAAGCCAATCTAGTAACTAACTCTACCAAACATAGTATAGTAAGGAAAGTAGAGAATAAACAAGCACATAAATTATAATTAAAATTTGTGTTGAGGTCATAGAAAATAAATGAAGGTGCTAAGGACTCTTCTAAAATGTAGAGTTCTAAGGTTCAGGGAGTGCTGGGTTCAAGGAGTACTTCTTTTGAAGAATTGCAGGTGAAAGATGGATATAACATAGTCTTGCAAAGAATGGAGGAAAGAGTGTTCCAGATGCAATGAAGATGCCAAAGGGGGGCAGGGTTTGAGCATGCTCTAAAAATGCATTTGAGCATGGTTACAGCCCCCAAAGAATATGAAAATTGACCATATACTCTCAAATGGTAGGGAACCTGTTGGGAGGAGAATTGCTCAGCTAGTACAGAGTAGTATGAATTGGCACAACAAGGGGGCAATGATTAATCAGATGTAGAATCCCAGGGGTCATCTCTTGAATAGTCTCAGACAGCGTGGTATTGAAGGCATAGACATTTAAAAAAGGCATGTCAGGAATTTCCATCATGGCTCAGCAGTAACGAACCCCACTAGTTAGTATCCATGAGGATGAGGGTTCGATCCCTGGCTTTACTCAAGGATTTGGCATCGCCATGAGCTGTAGTGTAGGTTGCAGACACAGCTCCGATCCAGTGTTGCTGTGGCTATGGTGTCAGCCAGCAGCCTACAGCTCCAATTCGATCCCTAGCCTGGGAACTTCCATGTGCCATGGGTGTGGCCTTAAATAAAAGACAAACAAAAAAAAAAAGCATATCAAAAGCCAACTTAAAGAGAGACTGGCTAAATCCAGGACCTATTAATAGTGATGGTTACAATAGATAGTGATAATAATGAATTATAACCCATAAAATTCATGAGGCCACACTGATAAAAATATAAATGAATACAGAAATAGAGACCCAAAAAAACTCTTTCTCAATTCAACAACTAGTAAATGTTAAAGGAATAATGGGATTATGAAATTAACATATGGAAAGAATTTAGTAATAATTCAAACATAAAACAGCAATAAATGATAAAGAAAGTTGGGGAAAAGCTTAATAAAAAGTGTGATTTGATATGGTCAAAAGTGTCTACCCATAAAATACTTAAAACTAACTCTACAGTGGAGAAACCAAGCAGCCTCAGTCTTCATGATGTGACTAATCAAATGATAAAAGTTAACACCACCAGTCAAAAGGCAAGTGGATATTTTTTCCACTTTATTTGCATTAAGAAATAAAAATTATAACAGAGACCCTGGATAAATATGCATAACGTAAATTTAAGAATAAGAAATCATTGGGTAAATCCAATCTGAGAGACATATTACAAAATGAGTGGCCTGTACTCAAGATTATCAAAGTCAAGGAAAGAATGAGGAATTAATTAAAGACCCTAAAAAGACATAACAAGTGGGTGAAACTCATGGTCTTGGAATCCTGTTCCTATATATCCTATCATTGGGACAGATGGTAAAAGTTGAATAAGTTCTCTAGGTAACTAAAATAAAAGTATTTTTTGTAGTAGCCTTAAAACTTGTTTGACATTTTTCAAGAGGAAAAAGTAAAAGAAACAATGACACCAATAGTGTGTTTTTGGCTGAGTCTCCAGAAGCTAGTTCTGAAGCAAAAATTGGAACTGTGCTGAGTTAATTTTGCTAAAAAGCCAACACTGATAGAACATGAGAACAGGGGAAAGTTGGAGATATACAATTTGTTCAGGGCTTTGTAAACCAAGATAAGGCATACAAAATTTTAAGACCACTAAGGAGCCACTGAAAGGTTGGAAGATACTACCTAATAAAGACTACCTTGGGTACTATGCAAAGAATATACCATGGGGAAGTGGAGGGGGTGAAATCAAATAGACCACATAGGCTTTGCAGTTGTCCATCTGAGGTGATCATAATCTTCATTAAACAGAGGCAGTGCAGATTTTTAAATATTTTAAAGGTACAATAAAGACATATTGATAGATGGAGAGAGTTAGGAAAAAATACCAAAATAATTCCTGGCTTGAGCTTCCAGGTGGATGGTAATGCCATTTTATGGGGGGGGGGGGGTGAGTTTATCTGGGGGAATTGACAAGTTATTTAGCAGCCTTATCTGATATATTAAAAAAGAAGCTTGAAGATGGTGTTTTTTTGGTTGTGGTTTTAGTTTAACATAATAATTTATCTCAATTGGGAAATAATAGTCGAACACAATCTATGCACATGGCAGTACATGATTATAAATGCTTTGCAAGCAGTGAAGTCTGCCATTAGTTAATTAAAAATTCCTGGCTGGACTTCTCTGGGTCATCATGTAGTGACGAGTATCATATTTGACTTCATACTTTTAAAACAACTATAAAACAAGACAAAACATACATGACAACTGCTTTTAGGCCCTGGGTCAAAGGCAACAAAGAATACAGAATCTGAGAGAAGGAAATGGAAGAGGTGAGGTCTATGTTCACCCAGGCTCCGTACCTAATGAAACCACAGCAGGTAGAGGTTCAGTCCAGGCAAAGCATGAAAATAGCACTAAAAGATGTGGAGGTGGGGATTAAAACACAAGACTGCTCAAGGGGCTAGAATCTGTAGGGTAAGGTACTGGTAAGGAAGTAGCTGCACAAGGGTGCAGTGGGTGTCTGGAGAGTGGGTGAGAACACAGAATTCTTCACAGGTCACTTGGCTAAGGGCTGGATGGTACATGTGCAGGGTAAGACTTCCTGAGGCCAAGCAGAGTACCGTTGCTCTTGAGAGTGGAACAGATATATTTAAGGTCACACAGTGCTGGATACAAAATTCTGGCCTTCCAGAATGGAAATACAGTTGACTTTTGAACAACATGTGTTTAGGGGTGCTAACAGTATGTACAGTTGAAAATCCACGTATAACTAGAGTCAGCCCTATCTCTGGTTCCTCTGTATAAGCAGTTCTGCATCCTGAGAGTCAACAAGTTACAGATGGTGTGGTACTGTAGTAATTTCTGTTGAAAAATATCTGCATATTAAGTGGACCCACACAGTTCAAACACATGTCATTCAAGGGTCGACTGTATCTCTAAAATACCACACATTCAGCTGAAATGTCTGAAAGTATATGATTTAGGGTTAGGGTTAAGGACCACGAACTAGAGCAAGGGCTACTCTACAGGTATCCTAATTGCTTAAAAATGAATTCTAACAGGATCCAGAAGGGAGGATGACAAATTAACTTCCAGCCAGGAAAAAAAAAAAAAAAAAACCTCTATGCTATCTAAAGGAAGATAACATAAGTTAGGTGCTTTTCAATGTATCATTTACAATGACCAATAAATATAAAAAAAATTAAGATTTCCGAAAAAGTAGTAAAATGTAACCCATAGCCAAGGAAAAAGCAATCAGTGAGAACATCAAGTTGATACAGATGTTGGAATTTGCAGACAAAATTTTTAAAGCAATTCTATTTTAAAGCAATTCTTACATTCAAGGCCATAATAGAGAACTTGGTCTTAAAACCATGAACAGTTAGGGAATGTTTATCCAAGAAATGGAAATAATTTAAAGCTTCCACATGTACTATGCTTAGTGAAATAAATTGGATGAAGAAAGACAAATACTGTATGTTATCACTTTTGTAGATTCTAAAAAAATGAAACTAATGAATGAGTATAACAAGAGAACAGGCTCACAGACACAGAAATACTAGTGGTTACTAAATGAGGGAGGGTAAAGATAAGGGTAAGGGATTAAGAGGTACAAACTATTATGTATAAAATAAATATGGTGCAAGGATATATTGTACAACACAAGAAATACAGTCAATATTATATAATTACTTTAAATGGAATCTAATCTGTAAAATATTGAGTCACTATGTTGTACACTGCAAACTAAGATTGTAAACCAACCATACTTCAATTTAGAGAACTTCCAAATATGAACTCTAGAACTAGGAAATTCTATTCATCTGAAATAGATCACTGAGTGTTAAAAGTGCGTTACCAATGACAGAGTTAATAGCTTAAGTACAAAAGCATAGAATTTGTCAAATGTGAATAAAATCATTGTAAAGAAAAACAGTCCATGTACACAAAATATTAAGCAGTATAACACATGCCATCACAAATGCAAGAGAAAAAAGGTAGAAAAATTATTGAAAGAAATAATGGTTAAAAATTCCTAATTTGGTAAAATCCAACTATTTACAGATCCAAGAAGCTCACTGAAATTTAAGCAAGACAAACAAAAGAAAACCACATATAAGTACATTGTAGTCAAACTGATTAAAACCAAAATTAAAGACACAAATCTGAAGGCAATCAGAGGGGAAAAAGACATTCAGGGAACAAAATTATGAATCATGGCTCATTCATCATTCATAGTAGGGGATATCACAAGAAAAGGAAAGTATATATTTAAGTGCTAAAAGTTAAAAGGTATTTATATTTTCAAAGTCGTGATTTCATTTTTTTCTGGATATATACTCAGGAGTGGGATTACTGGGTCATATTGTAATTCTATTCTTAGTTTTTTAAGGAACCTCCATACTGTTTTCTATAGTGGATGCATCAGCGGATGCATCGATTTATATTCCCCCAACAGTGTACAATTTTCACTTTGCTCCACATCCTTGCCAACATTTGTTATTTGTGGTCTTTTTGATAATAGCCATTCTGACAGGTGTGAGGCACTCTCATTTTAGTTTTTATCTGCATTTCTCTAATAATTAGAAATGTGAGTAGACACACTTTTCAGGTGCCTATTAGCCATCTGTTTGTCTTCTTTAGAAAAATGTCTATTCAATTCTTCTGACCAGTTTTTTAAACTGAGTTCTTTGGTTTTTTGATATTGAGCTGTATGAGCTGTTTGTGTATTTTATTTATTTTCTTTTTATGGCCACACCCATGGCATATGGAAGTTTCCAGGCTAGGGGTTGAATCGGAGCTATAGCTGCCAGCCTACACCACAGCCACAGCCACATCGGATCCAAGCTGTGTCTGCAAACTACACCACAGTTAACGGCAACACCAGATCCTTAATCCTCTAAGTGGGGCCAGGGATCAAACCTGCATCCTCATGCATACTAGTCAGATTCGTTTCCACTGAGCCACAACAGGAATTCGTGATATGGTCATTTTTAACAATACCAGTTCTTCCAAGCCAAGAACATAGGATGTCTCTCCATTTCTTTGCATGATCTTCAATTTCCTTTATCAATGTTTTATAGTTTTCAGAGTATAACTCTTTTCCCTCCTTGGTTAAGTTTATTCCTAAGCATTTTTTGATGCAATTTTAAATATGATTTTTTTTACATTCTTTAATTCATTATTGTGTATAGAAACAACAGATTTCTGGGAATTCCCTTCGTGGCTCAGTGGTTAACGAATCCGACTAAGAACCATGAGGTTGCAGGTTCGATCCCTGGCCTTGGTCAGTGAGTTAAGGATCCGGCATTGCCGTGAGCTGTGGTGAAGGTTGCAGACGCGACTCGGATCCCGCGTTGCGGTGGCTGTGGCGAAGGCCGGCGGCTACAGCTCCTGTTAGACCCCTAGCCTGGGAACCTCCATATGCCACGGGTACGGCTCTACATAAAGGCAAAAAGACAAAAAAAAAAGAAAAGAAAAAAAAGAAACAACAGATTTCTGTATGTTACTTAAACTTATATCCTACAATTTTGCTTAATTCATTGATTAGTTCTAACAGTTTTTGAGGGGAGACTTTAGAGTTCTCTATATAGAGTATTATGTCATCAGCAAACAGTTAACAGTTTTAAATGTACCCCCACGTTCACTGAAGCACTATTTACAACAGCCAAGACATGTAAACAACCCAAGTGCCAATCAACAGATGATTGGATAAAAGTGAGGTATACATACAATGGAATATTACTCAGCCATAAAAATGCAGTCCTGCCATTTGCTGCAACATGGATATATCTAGAGAATATTATACTTAATAAGTTGGAGAAAGACAAATACTACATGATTATCACTTATATGTGGAATCTAAAAAATACAAGTGTACAAAAAATAAGTTTATAGACATAGAAGACAAATTTGTGGTTACCAAGGGGAAAGGGACAAATAAGAGGTACAAAATTAATACAAACTCCTCAGTATAAAGTAGATAAGCAACAAGGATTTGCTGTATAGCACAAAGAATTATATCCATTATCTCATAATAGTTTATAATGGAATGTAATATGAAAAAGTATTGAAATTGAATCACTATTCTGTATACGAAACTATGAAAATATTGTAGATCAACTATACTTGAACAGTAAGAAGGTACTAATCCATAATTGTATACACAGAAAAAATATTCAAAAATGTTTGAGACTAAAGACATTTTCTGATAAGCAATAGCTGAAAAAATTTGCCACCTGCAGACCTGCACAAAAAGTACTTAAAGATGCCCTTGAAACTGATACCAGATGGAAAAGAGGCTTAAATAACTGGAAAAGGTTCAATGTGCCCATGTGCTAGGAAACTCAAAATAATTAGAAGTCACTTTTTCCCAAATTGATCTATAGATTCAATGCCACCATCACCCTCAACAGAAACCCAGAAGTTTTAAAGAAATTGACAAGTTGGTTCTAAATTTCTGAGAATGAAATACATGTAAAAGAACCAAGAATTCTTTAAAAAGAACAGAGTTGGAAGATTTATACAGCTCAAAATATTACTATCGGGCTGCAGGAACCAAGACAATGTGGTAATGATGTCGAGAGAGAGAGAGAGAGAGAAAGTCACTGAAACAGAACAGAAATCACAAAACTAGAACCAGCCATGTATATTCAAATATTTTAACAAAGTTGCCAAGTCAGTTCAATGGAGAATGGGCAACCTTTTCAATAAATAGTCCTGGATCTTCTTGGTATCTGTATAGTAAAAAAAAAAAAAAAAAACTCAAACCCTACCTCACACTATATGAACTGATTCAAAATGGACTGCAGACCACAATCAGTGTGTTTGTTAATAATGATGAGGATGTGATCAGTCAGAGCAGAAGCTCTAGTTGGTATTTTTTTAATATCCTGAGGTATTCTAGGAGTCATGTAGGTACCTTGAGTTTCCTAACCTCCACTCTTAACCTTTCATATTAAGTGTATAGAGAGTAATGCCAAAATCTCATGCTGAAATGAAGGGATATGTGAAAATCCACATTGCCATCTCCTTGATCAGAAATTTTCATGGCTTCCTTGGACTTCTCCTTGGGGCCATTCACACATGTATGTCCATGACATCGGTTGTTTATGCTCTGACCAAAATATTTTCAATGATTCGGCCTTCCATTTTTTTAAATTCATTTTATTGTGGTAGAGTTCATTTATAATGTTGTTTTAGCTTCAGGTTTACAGTAAAGTGAATAAGCCTATTATATTTTAAACCTAAGAAAATGTCTGAGGAAAAACCCTCATAAAGACAAAATGTGATGTATTATGTACATAATTTACAATACCAACTCAATAACAATGATCTATTTTATAATAAGATTTTAAACATTCCAGCTTGATACTAAAGGTTCCCTTAGAGACTACCAGATTCTCAAAGGTACAAGAACAGAAATAAGAAAGTATATGTAAATCTTCATGAACAGAAATAAGAAAGTATATGTAAATCTTCATGGATATTTTCTACTCCCTGGGGAAAGTGTAAATGTGATAACCATAAAAAAAGAACTGTAGTTTCATATTCAAATAATAGTAATAATAATAATAAATGATGACGTTTTTAAAGACAGAAATTAAGGTCTGTTAATCTCACCTGAAAGAACGAGAATGCCATTGAAAGCTATTTTAAGTACACTGTGTTCCCCATGTGGGAGTTTGAAATTATTTCCTGACTCTAGGATAAGAATTTCACTAATGATTTCATTTCTGTGTTTTGGAGTAGACTGCACACTGATCTGGGCTTTAAAAATTACTTAAAAAAAAAAAAAGAGGAAGGAAACAGTCTTCAAGTAGCTATAGAACTAGTGACCCAAGGAGTCTCCACCAAAATTGCTAACTTGTGTCTCATATTCAAAGTGAGACAGGATCATCTTAAAATATTTTATTAATTGCTGATTCTATGCTTCTGCATTTATGTGAATTATATATTTTTAGCAACCAGCATTCTCTTTTTGCATTCAAAGTCACCAAAGACACCAGGAATTTTATTCTGTAGTTGATCCTAGTGTGAAGGAACTCAGAGAGTGAAAAGACTTTTTGTTAGCTAAAACAAAAACAGTACTTTAAGGACCATTTTCTTCCTAGGAGATTTATTATAGTTTATTATATAATCTGATATCCAACAGAAGGAACTGAGAATGGAAAAGAAAGGGCTTTTTATCATTTTATTCTTCATCAGGAGTTGGTCCATTTCTAGCATCATTTAATGTAATTCATACAAACTAAAACTTCGTGCAGAAATATTATGATGTTTCATATGCTCAGATATAGACATATTAGGAGTATCTGTTCCATTCCTATCTTGGCCACAAGAAATTATTGGCTGCACTACACTGAAACTGACAGCACTTATGACTTGAACCTTGTGCTGGGAAGCCAGGTTGGGACTTGAACCCACGTGCTGGGACTCAAACCCAGCCTGAATACATGTTGGGACTTGAACACAGCCTAAACCCAGATTGAGACTTGAACCCATGGTTTTTAAATTAGAATGACTTACTCGGTATCTGAACTTACAGAGGTTCAGGTTCTTAGTGCCTCAGCGCAGAAGGAATTTAGCAAAAGACAAAGTGATAGGCAAGAATAAGATAGGGCACTTGTGAGAGATACAAGCTGGCAGGTAAGGAGGCTCTGCCCAGAGGATTAGGTAGGCTGCAGTTTTATCATGCGGGGGTTGGGGGGGGGGGCAGGAAGACTGCCTCTTCCTCTTTCTACCAGTAGTAGCTCCTCCTTGATATCCAGTAAGAGGGCATTTGACCCTATAAGGTCAAACTAGGACTGTCATGGTGTTTGTTCAAATCAGCAGAAGGGTAGTCCTCAAACTCCTGCCCTTGGTCTGAACCTGAATGCAGGCCTCACCCCATCCCCCACCCAATGCCCTGAGGCTATCTTGTGCCTCCACTAGTCACGTAAGCCCGCCTCATTCTGATGCCTTTCTTGAGCAATTATTAACTTCCGGTGATATCCCAAAATCCCCTAGGTTTCCCTATCAATGGTCCCTTTTGGGGACGTCTACAACTACCTGTGTAACTATCCTACTCCATCCCTATCAACACCATACCTCAGATTAAAGATGGGCTTCAGGGGCAGCAATGTCAATATTTTAGGTTTGTTTTTTAACACAAATCCATTCCAGTGAAAACTGAGTACCCCTATCCTGGGAATCTCCAGATGCCGTGGGTGCGGCCCTAGATGAGACAAAAAAAAAAAAAGACAAAAAGAAAAAAAAAATATTAAAAAAAAAAAAAAAGAGTTCCCGTCGTGGCGCAGTGGTTAACGAAACCGACTAGGAACCATGAGGTTGCAGGTTCGATCCCTGGCCTTGCTCAGTGGGTTAACGATCCGGCGTTGCTGTGAGCTATGGTGTAGGTCACAGACAGGGCTCGGATCCTTCATTGCTGTGGCTGCAGCGTAGGCCAGTGGCCACAGCTCCGATTAGACCCCTAGCCTGGGAACCTCCACATGCCACAGGTGCGGCTCTAAAAAATGACAAAAGGCAAAAAAAAGAAAAAGAAAAAAAGAATTTATTCAGGTTCTTATTTTATCCAGCAACAGCTAAAGAATAAAATGACAGGAAACAACAGCTCAATTCTGTAAATCAAGTCAGCCAGCTATTTAGCAAATAATCACCAACACAATGAAGTTTAACCAACTTTCAGTTGGTTTTATGAATAGTATGTACACAAAGGAAAATTTTAGGAGAAATAATACTAGACCTACAGTGGTTAAGACCCAGATATACTAGAACTGAAATCACAAAATACTGAAATAACTGATTAGTTTGCAAATGGAAGGATAAGTGGATCCAACACTGATTAGACTAAACCACAGTTCAAGGGAGCATTGCCATTATGAAAAGGCTTCAGGTACAAACCTCTCCTATTTCATGTTAGTAGTCCATTCTTAAAAATAATTTTGCCTGAAAATGCTAACCAGAAGCTAATTTTCCATCATTTTAAATGGGAAACAATATAATGTTATTTCCTATCAACCGTAAGCTCTTAAACTCCTAATCAACTTCCTTTAAAGTATTAAAAATGGTAAAACATCAATAACTGTTATCATGTGGTATATAAAATGCTTAAAACATGGATTCCTGATTAAAAAAAATTTTTAATTGTTTGGTATTTTCCATTATAGCTGGTTTACAGATTTCTGTCAAATTTTCCAACTGCACCGCGTGGTGACCCGGTTACATGTACACATATGGATTTGTCACATGTGATTAGACATAGTTCCCAGTGCTATACATCTGGATCTCCTTACAGCTGCCGTGTATGCCGTTACATGGCCCCTCTTTACACAAAGAACTTTTATGACTCACATCCCCTTTGTTGACAGTTAGTATAAAGATTACATGTGACTGACATTCTATAAATTATGCCTGGAATGCAACTCAAAAGATGTTTAAAATATTGTGCCTAATTTTTCTGACCTAAATGTAAAATTTTCCTCTTAAAGCAGTGGCCAGAACAAACAAAACATTGAATTGAGAAATAAATACATTCCATGCAGTTTGGGTTATTAAAAGCCACGGAAAAAAATTAAAAAAAAAAAAAAAAAAAGGCGTTCCTGTCATGGCTCAGTGGTACTAAACCAGACTAGTATCCAGGAGGATGTAGGTTTGATCCCTGGCCTCACTCACTGGGTCCTTATACACAAGAGAAAGAGGAAGCTAGAGAAGAAAAATATCAGCCAATATCAAGATAAAATAGAAATGAATGAGTTGAGAAGCAAAAAAACAGGTTGGTTAAAAACTGAAGAGCACATGTTAAAAAAAAAAAAAAAACTTTTTCTGACCTGCAACAGCATAATATATATTTTTTTACACACACACAAATATTTCCCCTTTAACTCCCTTATCCTGTTACACTGCCTTGTGCATGTTTACACATGCCAAACCTTGGATCAAGTCAATTATTTACCTTCTCTATTTATAATGCATTATACTATTATGAGAAAAAAATGCTATTATAGTGAATAGTTCTTGATTTTGTTTGACTTAAGCTCAGATTCAGGTGACTGAGCCAAAAACAAAATGGTTTTGAAACCAAGCAGAGCCCTGTGGGCTCCTAGGCACATAAACCTTTCTGTGTCCCCGTTTTTTCAGGAGATAAACTTCAGCCTCCATGACCTTCCCTAGGTTCCAAAGGGCAGGTTCAAACAGTTGCTAATCAGGGAAGGGAGGGGATGTGGAGACCAGAAAAGAGCAATCAAGAAACAATAGTGCAGCTTTGGGAGTTCCCCGTCGTGGCTCAGTGGTTAACAAATCCAACTAAGAACCATGAGGTGGCGGGTTCGATCCCTGGCCTTGCTCAGTGGGTTAAGGATCTGGCGTTGCCTTGAGCTGTGGTGTAGGTTGCAGACATGGCTCAGATCCTGTGTTGCTGTGGCTGTGGCAAAGGCCGGCAGCTACAGCTCCTATTAGACCCCTAGCCTGGGAACCTCCATATGCCGCAGGTGCAGCCCTAGATAAAAGCAAAAAGACCAAAAAAAAAAAAAAAGAAAAAAGAAACAATAGTGCAGCTTTGAGGGCAGGGTCCTGGTCCCTCCTCAAGGAATATACCTAACAGTATCTTTGAGTGCTTCTACAGAACTAAAACCCCCAACAAATGGAAAATGTTAATGAAACATTCTTTGTTCCTAAAAGACCCCCAGGACACTGAACAATGGCTTTGAAAACAATCTAGGCTTGCCTCTACTGTGATCCTTATCTGCAGCCCTATTTTTCACTCTCAAAATTATAAAACCACCTCCCAATCTCTCTTAAGGGGGGACCGAGTCTTAAGCCATTAGCCTGCCATGACCCTCCTTTGCCTAGCAAAAAAAATAAAGCTATTTTTTTCTCCTTTGCCCAAAATTGTCTCCATGTTTCCAATCAGCACTGGTGAGCAAAGGCGGAGTTCTGGCAACAGTTTTAGCAAGTTTATCTCTGCCTCATATCAATGAAGACTAGAGGAAATTATTCTGCCAATCTAAACCCATGAACTCAGCCTCTGGATTCAAGATGGCTACCTAAGCTCTAGCCATTGTATTCACATTGCAGCCTGCAGGAAGAAGGGAGAGCAAATAAGAGTGTACCTTCTCTGTTTAAGGGCATGTCCAAAAAGTTGCTCATAATATTTCTACTTATACCCTGTTGGCAAAAACTTAGTAATATGTCCATACCTAAATTCAAAGTGGCCTAAGAAATGTAGTATTTATTCTGGATACCGATATGGCCAAATAAAAATCAGGGTTTCTACTGCTAAAGAAGGAAATGAAAAGACATTTAGGAACAGCTAGTATTTTCTCTGTACTATCACCATAAATTCATGGTCTACTTTTTTTTTTTGCCTTTTGTCCTTTTAGGGCCACACCTGCGGCATGTGGAGGTTCCCAGGCTAGGGGGTTTGATTGGAGCTGTAGCCACTGGCCTGCACCACAGCCACAGCAACGAAGGATCCGAGCCGTGTCTGTGACCTACACCACAGCTCACAGCAACGCTGGATTGTTAACCCACTGAGCAAGGCCAGGGATCGAACCTGCAACCCCATGGTTCCTAGTCGGATTCATTAACCACTGAGCCACGATGGGAACTCCTCATGGTCTACTTTAGAAGTCAGCCAACTATAGCCCAGGGGCCAAGTTCAACCTCTATATAACATTTTATTTATTTGTTTTTCATCTTTTCCTGGCTGCAACTGCAGCATATGGAGGTTCCCGGGCTAAGGGTCAAACTGGAGCTGTAGCCACTGGCCTACACCACAGTCACAGCAACACGGGACCCACGCTGCATCTGCGACCTACACCACAGCTCAAGGCACTGCTGGATCCTTCACCCACTGAGCAAGGCCAGGGATAGAACTTGAGTCCTCATGGATGTTAGATATCTTTCCACTGAGCCACAACAGGAACTTGCCTTTTTAAAAACAAACAAAAAAAAAACATTTTATTCTCACAGCCATACTCACTTCTTTTTGTATTGCCTATGACAGTATTTGGGCTACAGTGGCAGAGTTGAGTAGTTGTGGCAGAGACCATACAGTCTGCAAAGGGTAAAATATTTACCATCTGGCCCTTTCCAGAAAAAAACAAGTTTGCCGACACCTTATGACAAAGTCAACAGTTTTCTCAGTCCCTATCTGTCATTTGTCTCTACATCTTATTTGTGGACTTTTCATCCATTTCATAAACAATCATATTCCCAAGGTGTCAACCTTTGTTTTCATCTTGTTCTCTCCAGTCAACCAGGACAGTATCATTGTCCAAATAAGGAAGATGCCTTTGCTCGGAGCTGGTGGTATTGTGATGGAGGGCAAGTAAAGATAAAAACGCATCACTATTTTAATTGAGGTAAGTGTTGCTTACACTGGAAAATTAAAGGAGAAAATGAGTAAAAAGATTGTGAAATGGCACAAAGCTCTTCTTAATGCATCTCTTGGCCTAATCAAATCATGTCTCAAGGAATTGAAACATATAAGTGAGTTTGCCTAAGTACTGTTGGTGATATTTGAATTATCAAGGAAAACGAAATTTTGAAAGTTTGAAGACACATGATATTCTAATTTTCCAGAAGAAAAATGTGATTTCTACTAAATTTACCCTAGAAATATTGGTAACATTTATTATAAAGATTCTGGAATGATTTATTAAAGTGATAGTTGGGTAGACATCAAAATATTAGAAGTGCAGAAAGCACCTCAATTTGAGTATTAGATTTAATATTTTGTTCTTGACATTACACATGGGCTAATTATCATTACATAATATTCAATAGCATCGATAAAATTAAGACAATAAAAAAGTCTCTTGTTTAGAAGATCCATAGTCTATCTTCCTTTTCAGTAGGCTTTTCAGATATGCATATTCTGATACTGATTTTAGGATAGTATGTTATTTAAAACATTAAACCCTTTTCAATATGAAGTTATTTATTCATATCACAGTATCAAGCAAGACTTTTGTCTTCTTCAGTGAAAAATGAACAGATTTTATAAGAAAATTTTAATCCAAAGACACAAAATCACATGAGTAAATAAAATATGGTTAAAATGGTAAAAGTAATGTATAAAAATAAGTAATGGTAATAAGTAATGTATAAAAATGTTGTATGAACATTTTCTAATTGATTATTTCCTGTCATTCATACTTGATTTTGATGTATGAATTATCAAAATACAAATTCTAGCAACTGTTTTTCCAACAATGGCTGCTCTCAGTAGCACAGCATATCTGTCACTGGTGTTTGTGTTGGAATCAACTGGAGTTAACGATATAAAACATGCCCAAATAGTGCAACTAAGAAAGTTATGACAATAACTACAATCACGATATAAGTTCTAGGAAAAGCAAAGCTTTTTCCTTTATGACACAGGTTCCTTGAAACTTCAGTTTTATTGATCTGGCTACAACTCCAGTTAAAAATACTACACTCTGAGAGTCCACAACTCACGAACAAACTGAGAATTAAATGAATAGCTTGAGACATTAAGTCCCATTCATTTTGTGTAATTGCAGAACTGCAGCTTGGCTTTACTGGTCTTTAGGTGGTAATATCTTCTTTCTTAATCAACAACCTGGTGATTCCCACTGAAATAAATGCACCTAAGGAGTCCACATTGAAGCTAAGTATGCAATTGATGTGTTTACTGCTACTGCAGTATAGATATACACATACTAAGAGCCATTTATCACTTCCTATGGGCCAGGCACTGCCTCAGATTTTACCTGCATAATCTCACTGATTCCTCATAAGTCTATAATGTAAGTCCCACTGGAACTATAATTTCTCATTTTACAGATGAGAAAATATAGAGGCTCACAGCTCTCACAGATAGTAAGTGAAAGAACTTAAAGGTTCCAGACCTCAAGACTCAGTCTTAATTATTACGCTATAAAAGTATACAATGATAGATATACAATGATAGACATAGGGGGAAAATGTGCTGAGTTCCAAAGATGACATTACAAATGGAAACCTATTTTCTTTCAATAATGAGTTCTATTGAAAGACAAGCAGGGTGTACGTTTTCAACTTCTGAAAATGCCCCATTCCCTATAAAATACTGTCTGTTTTTATAATTGTACCTCACGTCACTTTCCCATTCATACTATTTGCTTTAAACATTTAAAAGATTGCCTTTCCTCCAAACCATAATGTTCCTTCATTTCTCCATGTCTCTCCACATGGTGTCCCTTTTGCCTTGGATATTCTTTCCTAGGTTTCTCGACATGGTAAATTCCTCGATGTTTCAGGATGTAGTCTACATGTTCCAACCTTCAACAGCTAGCAGAGTTCAAAGGATTATGAATGGATGTGACTTCTTCTCTGTCCATTTGTGGAGATATTTGGTACCTTCAAATATTTTTACTTACATAATCCTTCCTTCACCTCGAGCACTCTACTCCATCTTCACTTGCTTACTCAGGGAGCTTACTGGTTAGTTTTTCCTTCACTTTCCATACCAATGTTTCTTCTCCACCGGAGCATTCCTACCAACTTGGGAAAGTTCAATTATTTCTTCCATAATAATTTATTAAGAAAACTTTTTGTTTTATTTGCCAAAACCAAGGCATATGGAAGTTTCCAGGTCAGGGACTGAATCTGAGCCACAGCTGAGCTTCAGCTGTGACCTATACCAAGCTGAGGCAACAGCAGATCCTTTAACTCGCTATACCGGGGTGGAGGTCAAACCCACACCTCTCAGTGACCTGAGCCACTGCAGTTAGATTCTTAATCCACTGTGCAGGGCCAAGAAAGCTCTTTTGAGCTAACCTCCCTCACCAGGCAGTGCTTCATTTTTCTGCTCCCTTTCATGACAAATCTCATGAAAAGTTGTCTATACGTGCTTTTCTTCTATCCTCATCTGCTAAGATTCCTTGCTCAGTTCACCTTAGAATAACCAATCACTTTGTTGTTCCTCTAACGTTTCAAGAAAATTCTCACAGAGCCTTTCTTTGCACTTCCTTCTATAACTAGAGTACTCTATACCCAGGTATAGGCTTCCTTACTTCCTTTTGGGTTCTGCTCAGATTTTACCTTCTTAGTGAGGCATGGACTCAGTGCAATTAAAAACGAAAATAGCATCCCTCCCCAGCATTATGCATTCTATAACTTCCCTTTGTCACGCTTACATTTTCTTTCTGATAATCACCATTTTAGTTACTATGTTTACTTGTTTATTTGGTTGTATCCCACCATTAGAATTCAAGTTATTTGAAAGTGGGGACTTGTTTTGTCTATTGCTATATCCTCAGTGTCTAAAATCATCCATGGCACATAGTAGATCCTTAATATCTGTTGAATTATATAATTTATTGACTAATTGAATGACGGCTGTTTATGAAATGCAAATTAAATTTTATGAAATTTTATTCCTTGAAATGATTAAGTTATTCTTTCTTTTCTCCCATGGTTCTCTAATTGACAATTTTTTTCTAATTTACAGCTACACCCTTGGCATTTGAAACTTCCCATGCCAGCGGTTAAATCGGAGCTGCAGCTGCTGGCCTACACCATAACCATGCCAGATCTGAGCCACATCTGTGACCTATGCCACAGCTTGCAGCAATGACAGATCCTTAGCCCACTGACTGAGGCCAGGGATTGAACCCGCATCCTCATGGATACTATGTTGGTTTCTTAACCCACTGAACCACAACAGGAATGCCAAAAAATATTTTTATTGCACAAACAGAAAGATAGGAGTATTGAAATAGGGGGCCTTATTGTTTGACCATAATCTTAACATGAAACTCTCCTCCCAGTCAATCCAAATGTGAAAGGAAACTAATAACAACTAATATTTATGAAGCACTTACTATGACTCAGGTTTTAAATTAATTTACCTGCATGATATCAAAACATAAAACAACCCTACTATTATTCCTATTTTAAAGGTGAAAAAGCTGAAGTTCAAGGTGGGTATAGTAACTTTCCCAAGGTTACAAAGATGCGAAGTGCAGAACTAGAACTTGAATGCACTTCTCTTGGAGTCGAGAGACTTAACTCATAAGCACTGAGACAAGTGGTTGTTTAGCAACTCAAACTTATCACTATCTCCTAAATAATAAAATATCAATGTGATTTATAAATATAGGGATATAAGTGGAGCCCACTTATAAAATAATTTTATGATTGAAAAAATTAGTATTATTGATTTATAGTATTGTGTCAAATTCTGCTCTACAGCCTAGTGACCCAGTCACGTGTGTGTGTGTGTTAACACATACACCCTTTTTCTCATTATTTTAAAAATATGAAATCTTTGATTTAGGAGAGTCAAAAGTGTCTTATTACCATTTCATTCTAAAATAGTGATGTATCACATGTTCATAGCACTTTAAGTTATTCTCAGCACTTATTTTCTTCTCATAAAAAGCTTATGATGTACATAGGAAACCCCACCTTTTAGCTTGGAAAACTAGGGCTCAAGGAGTCAGGATCAGTCTACTACAAATCCAGTGGGTTGTTGTTTTTTTCATTTATTTCAACTGCTAGGTTGATTTTTTTTTTCATTTATATCAACTGCTAGGTTGATATAGAGCACCAGGGTACATAAAGAGTGTACTATATAGTGATAATAAATGCACTCACAATGAATTAGTTTTTCATTTAAGTTGTCTTAATCCAAGAACTTTAGTATTATCACTTATTAAAGTATTAGGTGAAAAAATGGAAAAACAGATACCAAAAAAAAAGTATTATAAAACAGTGTTCCAGGATTAAACGTATCTTATAGGCAATAGTAGAAATGGAAAGCAATGTTGGCATCTGGCGATTCACTGATTTCATTCTAATGGTAACTAAAACTGAAGAAATAAATTAAATGCTTTCAGTTGTTAACCTATCTAAAGGCTAAGCATTTCCTGATTTATATTTAATCAAGGATTATATTTCACTGAGAAATATCTGTCTAAATCATATGTGCATACAGCTTGAGTTTCATCTCAAGAAAGTCTTAGAAGTAAAGACTCAAATCTACATTAGCCCTCACCTCAATTGCAGGCAATAGAAAAACTTTTTGAAATCCTGGCATTTTCTATTAAGTATTTTTGTTTACATTTTAAGTAATCTGTAATCATTCTTCACAGATTACTATTAATTAACTGTGATTGGAAGCACACTGTGCCAGCATCTACACCTTCTGTAAAAATTTCTGAGAACAGCAGGCATTACTTCTTTTTTCCTCTTTTTTTTTTTTTTTGAAGTGCTGTAAAAATTCTGAGAACAGCAGGCATTACTTCTTTTTTCCTCTTTTTTTTTTTTTGGTCTTTTTAGGGCCATACCCATGGCATATGAAAGTTCCCAGGCTAGGGGTCCAATGGTAACTGAAACTGCTAACCTGCACCAGAGCCACAGCAATGCCAGATCTGAGTGCATCTGCAACTTAAGTCACAGCTCACGGCAACACCAGATCCTTAATCAACTGAGCGAGGCCAGGGATTGAACCTGTGTCCTCATGGATACTTGTCAGGTTCTTTACCACTAATCCATGGGAACTCCATTTCTAACCTTATTTTAATGGGGTCATATACACTAATAAAAAGAGCAAGCAGATCAGTTGAGGAGATGATGTACAAATGAGTTTAGTTGACATTTTATGGTACTATAGATGTATCTACACTTTTGCATATTATAGTTTTTAAGATTCAGAGCAATTTGGAGAAAAGGAATGAAGGTAACTCATAAACATGACAACAACTGAGGTAGCTCACAATGCACTTAAGAATGAATACTTCAAGAGGTGAAATAGTGACTTGGGTTCCTTCAATACTTAGCATTAGCTTAAAAGCATGTATAATAACAATTTGAACTTCCATTCATTCAGACATCTATTCACTCATTAATGCTCTTATGAACATTACCCACACACAAGGCACTTCTGTTGTGTGGCCAAACAGTACTCTATAAATAAAATGTGGTTTAAAATATACAGGTAACAGGGAAACAACCTAAATGTCCATCAACAGAGGAATGGATAAAGAAGTTGTTGTACATATATACAATGGAATACTACTCAGCCTTAAAAATGAAATAACGCCAGTTGCAGCAGCATGGATGCAACTAGCCATTTTCATACTAAGTCAGAGAAAGACAAACACCATATGATATCATTTATAGGTGGAATCTAAAATATGGCACAGGAATTCCTGTCATGGCTCAGTGGTTAATGAACCCAACTAGCATCCATGAGGACATGGGTTTGATCTCCAGCCTTATTCAGTGGGTTAAGGATCTGGTGTTGCTGGGAGCTGACATGGCTCGGATCCTGTGCTGCTGTGGCTATGGCATAGGCTGGCAGCTACAGCTCTGATTGGACCCCTAGCCTGGGAAGCTCCATATGCCATGGGTGCAGCCCTAAAAATTAATTATGGACAAATGATCCTGTCTAAAATCATAAACAGACTCACAGACATAGAGAACATACTTGTGGTCACCAAGGGGAAAGAAGGAGGCAGTGGGATGGACTGGAAGTTTGGGGTTAGTAGATGCAGGCTATTACATATGGAAGGGATAAACAGCAAGGACTTGCTCTATAGCACAAGAAACTATATTCAATATCCTGTGATAAACTATAATGGAAAAGAATATTAAAAGTAATGTATATATGTGTATATATGTATAATTAAATACCTTTGCTGTACAGCAGAAACATAACTCAACATTGTAAATCAACATACTTCTATTTAAAAAAGTGATTTGGAAAAAAAATAAGTTTTTTTAACTATACAGGTAATACAACCAGAAATTCCAGTACATGTTCTGCAAGATTACTTAAATATTAAGATCCAAAGCTGAGCTACATCATTCCATTCCATGAAGGAAGAGGCAAAGGAAAGCTGTGAATAGAGAGGCAGCCAGTAATTGTGGGAAGGATATTATGGGAAGGATATGGCAAGTGAAACCAGTCCAACCCTTGGTTTAAATGCGGATTAACTCAGTTGCCTTTACCTGCAAAGACATTTTATCTATCAAAATAACTTTGGTATGAAAAAGAACATGGAAAAAATGTGGAATGAAAGCACTCTATCAACCATTAAGTCACTATATAAGTCTCTCTTATTAGTAAGTGATGCTTTTAATAATGCCTTCAAAATAGGATATCAGAAGCAAGAATACTAAAGGATAATGAAACATGATCCATTAAAGCGGGATCAAGAAAGAAGAAATATCTTCATCCGGTGTCTAATATTTTGGGTGCTATGGAGCCAATGTTATAGCTCATGGTTTTCCACTAGGTTCAGGTCCTCCATAATAGTAATACCTATTACTTTGTGGTGTTCAGTGAATAAACATGCACCAGTGACACAAAAAAATCAGCATGAAAAATAAATCCAATTTGTTTAATGATAAAATAACAGAATTCAACAATGAATGTCAAACACTCTCAATTTTGATTTCAAGAGGCAGCAAAATGCCATTGTTAAGTACAAATTCAAGCCAGAGTGCCTATGTTCAAAACTCATCCTCACTATTTAATTTCTCTCTCTGCCTTGATTTTCTCATCTGCATGTAACAGATAAAAACAGCCCCTACCATACTGGGTTATTATAAAGATAAGTTGATGTTTACAAATTGCTTAGAATAGTGCCAAATAATACTAAGTTTTATTGAACTTCTGCTATTATAGTTTTATTATTTTTCAAAATCATAGATCTGATATGCATCTATGATGATAGATGACTTACATATTCTTATTATCAAAGAGAAATTATTCTAGCTGCCAAGAGTAATAATTACTTTGAGTTACTGTATTAATTGACATATGCAGAGAGCCACTGGCACCAACTAGCTACAAGAAAGATCTCCATAACTCCAAGTACAGGCCTGGAGAAAATGACAGCATCACTTAAAGTCTTAATGCTTGGATAATGTACAATTAGACTGACTTGTGGTATACTTTCCACTGATTACTCTATGCACTTGTACAACGTATTCTCTGGTGCCAATGTGCGCAGCTTAATGAGTGGCTATCTGCTTCCATTGTAAAGTACTAGGTCAGGTTTGATAAAGCGAATTAATTGCCACTCTGTAGATTTTTTAAGTGTTTGCAGAGGGCATGCCCCTTTAGTAGACAGTCTTTATAAAACCCTAGTGTAAAACTGCACCACACCTATAAACCCAACATGTGTTTTTTTTAATTACAATGTCCTGAATGAAATTGAGGATTTGTTATATACTCTGATTAAAAACAAAATGCTATGGCTGTCTCTAAAATATCCTTAGTAGACAGAACTAAACTCATATTCTGTTGGTTTCCAAAGCTGTTTGAGCATTCACATGTATTATGATAGTTAATTTTAAGTAGCACCATTCTCTAAAGAGAACTCCAAAACCAGGAACAAAGGAAGTATCTTACCCCTCTACAACAGATTCTAAATGTTCTCCAAGCAAACAGGAGACTCAAAGGTCAGCTTGGAATAGACAAAATGTTGCTCCTGTGATGAAAATACAGTGACACTGAGGAAGCCACTTCCTTTGTGTATGCAGGTCATCCAAGCTGTATTTAACAGAATTTCTGCCATCATAAACAAAAGTTCACAAGCCAAATTTTATGAGACCAGTATTACAGTTTACATTGAAAAACAATTTTCAGACAAACCAGCACTTCCCTTTGAGATGGTCTGCAAATTGTTTAACATATATACTGTTTTGTTTTGTTTTGTTTTGAGTGAGCAGATTCTTTATCCGACGAATGGGAATGGAAAAGGCAACTTAACTAATGTCTGTAAGCTGTACAATCCTGATATATCAATAAAAAGGAGACATGATAGTCCAGAGTGGATACCACCTGGACCAGTCTTAAGTAGGACCCAAGGAAACTTATCTCTCCTTTTTCCAAGTTTCCCAGAATTTTCTTTAGAATGTCTAAGATGACAGATAAGGCTATAATCATAAACTTCTTTCTTCATAAACTTGCCTCATCTGCTTCTGGTCCAGAAAACATTTTTTAACAATGGTGACATTTGTGGTGACTTCATACATTACATATTGACTGTAAAATAATTTCCTTTGCCTTTTATATAAGGAAGAACCTCTGTATCAGTGGTTCGGCATCCACGGATTCAATCAATTACAGATATCTAAAGTTGTATTAGAAATGCACATCAAGAATCTTAACTCGGGAGTTCCCGTTGTGGCACAGGGGAAACGAATTTGACTGGGAACCATGAGGTTGTGGGTTCGATCCCTGGCCTTGCTCAGTGGGTTAAAGATCCAGCGCTGCCGTGAGCTGTGGTGTATGTGGCAGACATGGCTTGGATCCTGTGTTGCTGTGGTTGTGGTGCAGGCCAGCAGCTGTAGCTCCGATTAGACCACCCCTAGCCTGGTAACCTGCACATGCCGCAGGTGTGGCCCTAAAATGACAAAAGACAAAAGAAAAAAAAAAGAAAGAATCTTAATTCAGGAGTTCCCATTGTGGCTCAGTATTAATGAATCTAACTAGCATCCATGAGGATGTGGGTTCAATCCCTGGCCTCGCTCAGTGGGTTAAGTGTCTGGTGTTGCCGAGGGCTGTGGTGTGGGCTGCAGATGCCGCTCGGATCCAGCATTGCTGTGGCTGTGGTGTAGGCTGGCAGCTGCAGCTCCAATTCACCCCCTAGCCTGGGAACTTCCATATGCTGCACGTGTGGCCCTAAAAAAGCAAAAAAAAAAAAAAAAACTACACATAGAATTGGCATGGGGGACTAATGCGTAATTTCAGGACAACAGATAAGAAGGTAGGAAGAGATTCCTGGTTACATTCCGTAGAGTACACATGCCATTTACTAAACAACTTTTCAAAAATAGCCAACTCCCTGATCTTTAATATCAGAACTGCTTTCTGAGGAAGCCTAAAGCTTTTATTTCCACTTAGCCTTCACTATGACCATAAACATTTCCCTATTTTTTATGGTTTTGAAATGCAGTGAAGTAGACACCAGAACATACAGGACAGGTTTTACAGCATTCTCAGGTTAGAAGTTTGTCCTGCTAATGTGTTGACACTGGAAAAATCCTGGAAGAAGAGAAATCTGTGTTATAGTTTGTCTTTCATGGCTTTCTTCAAGGGAAAAACTATGAACCATTTCAAAGTGTTCACATTTTAATATTCCTTTGTAGAATCAGATAGCTAGGCCCTAGAAGTTAATATCCCTTTGTAAAATCAGATAACCGGGTACTAGAAGGAAATAAGATACCTCCGCCTCAGTCTAGCAGTCCACGCTATTAAAGTATACCCAATTTCAGAAATAATGGTAAGTGGCTAAGTACCTCAAGCAAAACTCAAAAGTAATATCAAAGAGAAAGGATGCTAGGGGCACCCAAGTAGAACCTGAGAGTAATCAAAGAGATTCAAAGAGAGATAATCTGTATTATATAATGGAAAACCATAGATGTGAATGAAACATTATTTCAAAGTTAGTGAAAGAGAAAAAACAATATAGAGCCTTTTAAAAGATTTCATGGTCAAGGGATAAAGAAAACACGCCTATGCTTAAGAAATACCTAGACTAATTAATAAGGACATTTTAGAGATCACCTGCTTTGTATAATTACTTAAAAATAAAGAAAAAGAGAACTTAGCAAGTGATAAAATGAAATAAATGATGAGGGACTGAGATGGAAAAGTCACTGCAATGTGCAGAGTATTAAAGAAAAGTGGGTAAGATATCAGAAGAGTGTAAGTAAGCCAAACAAATATGCTGGAATAAAAATTTGCATCCACAATCAGAAAGAAAAATGGCTCTATAGATTATTAATAATGTTACTTTCTTGGATTTGAAAATTACATCACTGAGTTGATAAAGTGTTTTGATTTCAAAAACTCCTGATAAGACTTTAAAGTGGTACATCATTTTCGAATGCAATATGGCAATATTTAAGGGGATAAAGGCCTTTAAACATACATAACTGTTAAAAAGAACAGTTACCATCATTTCCCTAAGGAAATAAAAAATTCAAATGTTTGTAAGGACATCTTATATTACGTACATATTGTTCATATATTATCACAGTTTAAGGTAAAATAGTTATAACCTGTTTATAGTCTCAATGTCTAAAATTAAATGAATGTTTAAATATATTGTGATAGAGACATATGATGGAATGCCAAGCAAGTCAATGAACTGATGAATCTTGTGATGCAAGTGCCTTTTCAGACAATTCTCCTCAAATCCTCCTGAACTGCAATGATCAAATTCAATGAAAACAAAATCTGAGCAATATTTATGCTAAACCTGGGTGTTTAACTCAAAAGACTGTCAGATAAAATGCATATTTGATAATGTTTAAAGAAACAATATTCTTGCTCAAGAGTCTGCTCTATTACTTCAGCCGACAAAATGATTGAAGAATTGATGGCTACAGACTTGGTTGGATACGATCCTATTTTGGACCCTGTCAAAAAGCCACAAGCTGTTTCATCGCAGTTTCTCATCAATGAGATTAGCTCTCATAGAAGAGGAAGAAACACTGAAGAATAAAAGAACAGGATAGGACTTCAAGACTGCAGAGCTGGTCCCTGGTACAGAGTTTGACTGTAACATTTTTAAAAATTTATAGTAGTTTTAGATTTATAGAAAAGTTGCAAAGATAGTATAGCAAGTTCCTCTACACTCAGTTTGTCCTCTTAACATCTGATATTACCATAGTATATTTATGCCAATTTAATGAGCCAATATTAATACAGTATCATTAACTAAAGTCCATATTTTATTCAGGTTTCCTTTGTCTTTACCTAATAATGTCCTTCTTTGTTCCAGGATCCCATTTAGCCATCATGTCTCCTTGGACTCCTCTTGGTTACTACAACTTCTCAGACTTTCCTCGATTTTGATGATTTGGACACTTTTGAGTAATACTCTTCAGGTATTTTATAGAATGTCACTCAGTTGGAGTTTGTCTCATGTTTTTTCTGAGTGGATTGAAGTTCAGGGTTTGGAGGAAGAAAAATCCCAGAGATAAGGTACCATTCTCACATCATATCCAAGGTACATACTATCAACCTGACTTATCACTGTTGATGTTGACCTTGATCACTTGGCTGAAGTGGTGTTTTGTCAGGTTTCTCCACTGCAAAGTTACTCTCTGCCCTCCCTTTCCATACTTTACCCTTTGGAAGAAAATCACTACGAACAGCCCACAATTAAGGGTGGGAAATTATTATTTTTCTCCTTTGGTGAGGTGTAGGGAATATCTACATAAATTATCTGTGATTCTTCTGTATAGATTTATTCATTCTCCCCCATTTGTTTACTTATTCAACCACTGATTTATATCAGTTTGGACATTGACACATTTCATAATTTGGGTTATAATCCAATATCCCCGCTGAATTTTTTTTAAGGGCTGCACCTGAGGTATACTGGAGTTCCCAGGCTCGGGGTCAAATTGAAACTGCAGCTGCCGGCCTACACCACAGCCACAGCAACACACGATCTGGGCCACGTCTGCGACCTACACCACAGCTCATGGCAATGCCAGATACTTACACCACTGAGTGAGGCCAGGGATCAAACCAGTATCCTCATGGATGCTAATCAGATTCGTTACTGCTGAGCCAAACAAGAACTCCCAATTTTTCTGGTTTTGGACATTAGGAGGTCTTTCAGTTCAGTCCTGTGCCCCTTTGACATATCCTCAAGATGGTAACTCTTTTGATCTCTACTTTCTGGCACTACAAGATGTTCTAGGCTCATCTAGTATATCCCCTGCTCCAGCACTAGAATCAACCATTCTCTTTTCTCTTTCTTTTTCCTTTTTATGGCCACACCTGTGGCATATGAAAGTTCCTGGGCTAAGGGTCAAATCAGACCTGCAGCTGAGGCCTGTGCCACAGTCATGGCCAACACTGGATTTGAGCCACATCCTTATGGACACTGTGTTGGGTTTTTAACCTGCTAAGCTACAATGGGAACTCCAGAATCCACCATTTTCTGAGGAAATAATCAAAAACTTTTTAGTCACTTTCGCTTTCTTCAATAGTCCTGGTTTTGTATGTACATTGTCATATCACTGGCAAATATCAGTTTTATTTCTCCCTTTCTACTTATTTGTACCTTTTTAGAACTTTTCTTAATTACATTAGCTAGTTCTTCCACATGTGTATGTAAAAATGTTTAGGGAAAACTACAAAGTCTGGAAATAAACCTATTCTGTGATATAACTAGAAAAAATGGGCTATTCAGTAATGGTATTAGGAAAATTACATTACTACATTAAAATCAGGTAAAGTGTCTACTTCATAATTTATCAGAGTAAATCTAACATTCAAAATAGAAAGGCAGCAAGATGCTAGAACAAAAGTACAAACATCTTGAATGTAAAGCAGTTCTACATTTTCGTTTGTGAACAAGACTTCTATAAACATTTGTGTGCAAGTTTTTGCATTGATTCATGTTTTCAGTTTCATTGCATATACACCAAGATATAGAATTGCTGGGTCACATGGTAACATTAACTGCTAAATTGTATTCTAAAGTGCCTGCACTATTTATATTCTCATCAGCAAGGTCTGAGTTTCCATTCTCCCTATCCTTACCAACACTTATTGTCTGATGTTATAGCCATTGTAGTGAATATGAAATGGCACATCGTTGTAGTTTTTATTTCCATTTCCCTATAGCTAATGAGGTTGAGCATCTTTTCATACACTAATTAACTATCTGCCTAGCTCTTGGAAATTCTCAACTCTGGGATCCCAAGTGAAGTTCGTATGTGTCACATAGCCTTAATTTTAAGCCAGAATATCCCAAACATACTCTGAATATTTCTAGTCATTCTAGTCATTTCTAATCATAGGATGTAGTCATTTTAATGAGATTTGATGATATAAACTGTGATTCAGAAGATAAAGATAGAAGCTCACCACAATATTGACAGCAATTATCTTTGGATGGTATTGCTGTACATAGTTTGAAATTTCATTTTTTGCACATTGTTACATATTATGAAGTATCTAACTTTAAATAAATTTTGTTTTCAATCAAAGTAAAACATGGCTATAATTTTGGAAGTTTAAAATTGCCTCAAGAGTTATAAAAAATTCAGTGATCTGTTCTGTGAGTCGATCCCACTTATCTTCCCTAGACATAGTCACTTTGAATGCTTTGGCTACTCAAGATCTTTGGTGTTTCCATACAATTTTAGAATTACTTGTTCTATTTCTGTGAAAAATGCTTAGTATTTTTATAGGAATTGCATTGAATTTGCAGATTGCTTGGGTAGTATTGTCATATTAACAATATTCAGTCTTTCAATCCATGATCATGAGCTATCTTTCTGTGTCATCTTCAATTTCTCTCAGTGTCATGCAAACAATGACAATTTTACTTCTTCCTTTTCAATTTGGATTCCTTGTATTTCTTTGGTTGTTATGTCTAGGACTTCCAATACTATGGTTGAATAAAAGTGATGAGAGGATAAGAGTGGGCATCCCTGTATTATTCCTCATCTTAGAGGAAATAACTTTCAGATTTTCACCGCCAAGTATGATGTTAGCTGTGGGCTTGTCATATATAGCCCTTATTATTTTGAGTGACATGTTCCCTCTATACTCACTTTGACAGTTTTTTTTTTTTTTATAATTGGATACTGGATTTTGTCAAAAGTGTTTTTCTGTATCTATTGTCTTTATTTTATTTATTTTTTTGTTTTTGTCTTTTTGCCTTTATGTAGAGCTGCACCCACGGCATATGGAGGTTCCCAGGCTAGGGGTCTAACAGGAGCTGTAGCTGCCGGCCTTCGCCACAACCACAGTAACGTGGGATACGAGCCCCGTCTGCAACCTTCACCACAGCTCACAGCAACGCTGGATCCTTAACCCACTGAGCAATGCCAGGGATCAAACCCTCAACCTCATGGTTCTTAGTTGGATTCGTTAACCACAAAGGGAACTCCGATTTTTCTGTATCTATTGAGATAATAATGATTTTTATTCTTCAACTTGCTAGTGTGGTGTATCATATTGACTTGTAGATACTGAAATATCACTGAGTTGGGATAAATCCACTTGATCATAGTGTATGATCCTTTTAATGTATTGTTGAGTTCAGTTTGCTAATATTCTACTGGGAATTTTTACACCTAGGCTTATCAGTGATTTGGACCTGTAACTCTTTATGGTATCTTTGTCTGGTTTTAGTACCAGGGTGATGCTGGCTTCTTAGAATGAGTTTGGAAGCGTTATTTCATTTGCAGGGTATTTTTTAGTTTTTTTTTTTGGGGGGGGGATAGCTGGAGAAGGATAGGTCTTAACACCTAAATGTTTGGTAGAATTCACCTGTGAAGTCGTCTGGTCCTAGTCTTGTTGGAACTTTTATTACTGATTCAATTTCATAAGTGTAAATTGGTCATTATATTTTCTATTTCTTTATGACTTGGAAGATTTTACATTTAAGAATTTGTCAGTTAATTCTAGATTGTCCATTTTATAGGAATATAATTGTTCATAGTAATCCTTTATGATCCTTCATATTTCTGATTTTATTGATCTGGACCCTTTCTCTTTTCCTTGATGGGACTGGCTACAGGTTTTCCCTGATGAGACTAGGTACAGGTTTATCATTGTTTCATCTTTAAAAAATTCTTAAAGTTTTCATTTTTCCTAAGTCTCTCACTTATTTCTGCTCTGATTTTTTTATTGAAGTATAGTTGACTTATACAGTGTTGTGTTAGTTTCTGGTATATATAAAGTGATTCAGTTATATACATAATTCTTTTCTCTTATGGTTTATTACAAGATATTGAACACAGTTCCCTGTCTTATACAGTAGGACCTTTTTATTTTATACATAGTAGTATGTATCTGCTAATCCCAAACTCCTAATTTATCCCTCCTTCTTACCATTTAGTGACTGTAAGATTATTTCCTATGTTTCTGAGTCTGTTTCTGCTTCACAGATAAGTTCATTTTACCTTTTTTTACACATATAAGTTATATCATATGACATTTATCTCTGACTCACGTCACTGCTGGTATGTGAATCTCCAGGTCCAATCATGTTGTTGCAAATGTCATTATTTTATTTTTATGGCTGAGTAATATTCCACTGTATATATGTAGCACATCTTTATCCATTCACCTATTGATAGACATTTAGTTTGCTTCCCTGTGTCGGCTATTGTAAACAGTGCTGCTATAAACATTGGGGTGTATGTATCTTTTTGAATTATGTTTTTCTCCATGATTAGGAGTACTGGATCATATACCAACTTCAGCTTTTTGAGGAACCTCCATACTGTTTTCCATATGGGATACACCAATTTACATTTCTACCAAGAGTGTAGAAGGATTCCCTTTTCCCCACATCCCATCCAACATTTTTTATTTGTAGACTTTTTTTTTCTTTTCGTCTTTTTAGGGCCATACCCACAGCATGTAGAAGCTCCCAGGCTAGGGGTCGAATCAGAGCTACAGCTGCTGGCCTACACCACAGCCACAGCCATGAGGGATCCGAGCCATATCTGCAGCCTACACCACAGCTCAGGGCAACGCCAGATCTTAATCCACTGAGCAAGGCCAGAGATTGAACCCACATCTTCATGGATCCTAGTTGGGTTTGTTAACTTCTGAGCCACAAAGGAAACACCTGTATGTCTTTTTTGGCGAAATGTCTGTTTAGGTCTTCTGCCCATTTTTTGATTGGGTTGAGTTGTATGAACTGCTTTCATATTTTGGAAACTGAGCACTTATCAGGTGCATCATTTGCAAATATATTCTCCTAGTCCATAGATTTATCTTGTTTTATTTATGATTCCCTTTGCTGGGCAAAAGCTTTAAGTTTGATTAGGTTCGATTTGTTTATTTTTGCTTTTATTTCTATTGCTTTGGCAGACTGACCTAAGAAACATTGCTACAATTTATGTCAGAATGTTTTGCCTGTGTTCTCTTTGAGTCTCATGGTGTCCTGTCTTATATTTAAATCTTTAACCCATTTAAGTTTGTGTATGTGTGAAGGAGTGTTCTAACTTCATTGATTTACATGCAACTGTCCAGCTTTCCCAACACCACATGCTAAATAGACTCCTTTTTTTTTTTGGTCTTTTGTCCTTTTTTTAGGCCTGCAACCATGGTATATGGAGGTTCCCAGTAGGGGCTGTAGCCACTGGCCTATACAACATCCACAGCAACAGGGGATCCAAGCTGTGTCTGCAACTTCCACCACAGCTCACGGCAATACCAGATCCCAAACCTGCAACCTCATGGTTCCTAGTCAGATTCATTTCTACTGTGCCGTGACAGGAACTCCCCTAAAAAGACTGTCTTTTATCCATTGTATATTCTAGCTTTCTTTGTGAAAGATTAACTGACCATAAGTGCATAAGTTTATTTCTGGACTCTATTCTGTTCCACTGATCCATTTGTCTGTTTTTGTGCTAATATCATGCTGTTTTGGTTATGGCTCTGATCTTTTCTTCTAACTTTTGGCTTTGTCCTTTTCTAGTTCCTTTAAGTGTAAGGTCGTCTTAGTTTGTGTGTATCTCTAAATCTGAACTGAGAATAAAAGAATAAAAGTATCAAGTGAGTCTTTTGTAAGATATGTCTTGTTTTGTATCCATTCAGCCACTCTGTCTTTTGATTGGAATGTTCAATCCATTTACATTTAAAGTAATGTTTGATACATATGTTCTTATTGCCCTTTTGTTCATCCGGAGGGTGTTATGTCTCTTTTTGTTCCTTTTTTATTCTCTTCTCTCCTGTGACTTGATGACTATCTTTATTGTTATATTTTGATTGCCAAACAGTATGTCAGAGCATTTTTTTCTCTGGGGAAACTTACAGAGCTAAGAAAGCTCAGAATGGGAGAAAATTTTTGCCAGTGATGCAATAGACAAGGGCCTAATCTCCCAAATATACAAAAAATTCATGCAACAAAAAAAAACAAACAACCCAATTGAAAAATAGGCAGCAGACCTAAACAGACATTTCTTCAAAGAAGACATATGGATGGGCAACAGGCATATGAAAAAGTGCTCAACATCTCTAAATATCAGAGAAATGCAAATCAAAACTCCTATGAGGTACCACCTCACATGACTCAGAATGGCCATCATTAACAAGTCAACAAATAACGAATACTAGAGAGGGTGTGGAGAAAAAGGTATCCTCCTCCACTGTTAGTGGGAATGTAAATTGGCACAAGCACTACGGAGAACAGTATGGAGACACTTCATAAATAAGTATAGAATTAGCATATGACCCAGCAATACCATTGCTTGGCATATATCCAAGCAACACTTTCACTGAAAAGGATACATGCACTTCTATGTTCATTGCAGCACTGTTCACAAGACATGGAAACAACCTAAATGTCCATAAACAGATGAATGGATTAAGATGATGAGGTACATATATACAATGGAATATTACTCAGACATAAAAAAGACAAACTAATGCCATTTGCAACAACATGGACGGAACTAGAGATTCTCATACTAAGTTAAGTAAGCCAGAAAGAAAAAGACAAATACCATAGGATATCATTTATTTGTGGAATCTAAAATATGGAACAGATGTTCCTGTCTAACAAAACAAAAAAAAATAGATCATTGACAAGGAGAACAGACTTGGGGTTCCCAGAGGGGAAAGGGGAGGGAGTGGGATGGATGGGCATTTGGGGGGGGGGTGGATGTAAACTGTTATATCTGGAATGGATGGGCAATGGGGCCCTACTGTACAGCACAGGGAAATGTGTGTAATTGGGTCACTTTGCTATATAACAGAACTTGAAATATTGTAAATCAACTACACTTTAATAATAATGAAATAAAGCTGCAAGACAGGATTTTCACCTCTGTTGTGCTAATTCAGTAACCACTCATCTCTCCATCTTGTCAAAGTTCTAACAATTTGGGAAATCATATTCTCACCCATATTCTCTATATTTTTATATTAGAATATGTTCTTTCATTCTAATTTTGGTGGAGCAGAGTTAGTGTTTTGTCATATTCAGCTTTATTTTCTATTATAATCAGAAAAATCAGGTTAAAATTTTTAAAGACAGGTTTTAACCATTAGTATTAGTGCCTTGTTAATGACATCCTTAGTGCAGTACCTTAATTTGTCTCTTTGGGCTGTGGCTTCTTTTTCCTCTGCTACAGAAAACAGCAATGCTAACCGTATTTTTCTGATTCCTTCCTCAGAGAGCCAAGCCATTAGCAGTACTTGACCTGATGAGAACATCACTGGGGGCTGCAAGTTCATTTGATGATTACTCTATATTCTTTATAAAATTTAGCTTTTTCTACTAGTTATATGTTGATTATATGTATATATGCACACACACATACATATATAATTTCCCAATATGGTTTGTGTTAAATGGGTGTCTTCTGTTCATATGAGTATATTTTGGCCTGGGAATCCTGATGGAAAACTTGTATCTGAACAACTAAGCTTCTGTACATGTTCAAAATGAAAAAAGGAGAACTGACAAGACCAGAAACAAACAGTTATCTACTGTCCAATTTCCCCTCACTGGAAGAAGAATCACAATAGCTAAGGTATTGTATAATCACCCTCTTCTTTTTACTAAGTTTCCCTAAAACTACTTGGGGAGAAGTTTTATAAGAAAAAAAGATCATTGATTATTGCTACATATGATTTAAGTAACTGAGACTGAAATAATCACAGGCAGCGAAGACAAATTGATTCAGGTATTCTTCCCTGGTATGTCTGAAAAATTTCCAGCATCATGTGAGGCAATCTTCAATTTACTACTAACAGGACATCATGCTTTGATTATAAATAACATTGGAAAAATATTGGAAGATATAAAGTTTTATGAATATTGTTTAAATGAAATTTGACTCTTTATAATTGCTTAGATTCACGATACTACTTGAGAAAATGAAAGCCATGAAAGATTATACATCTTGCCCAAGATCACACAAGTAGTATAATGGTAGATGCCAAACCAAAACCTCGTTTCCTGACTTCAAGTGTTTTATCCTACACCAGTGTGGTACACGCTAAAATGCTCTGCATCCAAATGGAAATATTATATTCCAATTCCAAGACTATATTTTATAGCTAATATGGCTATGGGAATATAACAATTTCAGTTCACTAGTTTTTTTAAATGGAAAGAAAAATAACTACTTCATAGCATTAGGGTTAAGAAAAAAACATATGAAATAGCACCCACATTTGTTATAATATTTTTAGTGCTCAAGTATTTATTGCTTTAACAACTGATAACACTATGACCCAGGACAATGCTAGACATTGAGCAAGACAATGCTGAGCAAGACATATGTAGCTTCTGCCCACAGAAATCTTAAAACCCAGTGACTAAGAGGGAATAAAAGCAATTACTATGAAGAAAAACAAATGGATTGCCGTGGTAGAGAATAATGATTGGGAGTGAGGTGGCTATTGATGGTTAAAAATAGTAATTAAAAGAGTTAATGATGGTATACTATAGGCATGGGCATACTTACCAGTTTAAATTTGAAGCAATTACAGCTTGAACTAGTACATCGATAATGAGGATGTAGAAAATTTGACAGAGAAGGTGAGTTTGGGAGATAGAACAAACCTGATTTCTTGAACTGCAAATGAGAATGAGGAATAGTGGATGACTGAGGTTTCTGGCTTTATTAACTGGATCGATTTTTGAGATTCCTATGAAATGCCCAAGTGGAGACCTTTGAGAAGCCTTATGGATTTGAACCTCTAACTTAGTGAAGGACAGAGATAACTTTGGGCATCTAGTAGCATATAGAAACAAAGGAGATGATTAATATCACTTGAGGACAGAAAACAAAGTATGAAGAAGGCTCAAAATGTATCCCTGGAGCATTTGAATAGTGAGAAAAAAAAAATCAGTGAAAGATAAAGGTTTGATGAAGTAGAAAAGAATTCTGGAGTATGACTTCACTTTAGCCAAGAGAAGACCATTTCTAGAGAAGGTGGTTCATTGTGTTTAAAGATCCTTGAATTATTTTTTTTAATCATAGTGAAAAAAATATTTGAAACTCATGTTTTCTTCCTGCCAATGAAGTTGGCTGGCTCCCTTCCTCATGGGCTCCATGTCGACTTAGCCGTTAGTTAAGGAAGCCGAAATAAAGTCCAAAGATTTCAGAGTGAGTGACATGGGGAAAAGCTTCCATTCATCCATAAAATGGCTTATTTCAATTCATTTGTTACTGTGATAAATTTACCTTTATAAGAACTTCTAGCTGTACATTACAGAATTGGTAAATACGCACATTATTATACAATAGATCAAGAATTTTCATCTTGCATGACTAAAGCTCTCTATCCTTGAAAAACAATTCCATATTTTCCCCTCTCCCCAGGCCCCAGCAGTCACTATTCTACTTTGTTTCCACGAATTTGACTACTTAAGTAGACGCCTCATGAGTGGATTCATACAATATTTGTCCTTTTGTGATTGGCATAGATGCATACATGTTATGGCATGTGACAAGATTTAAGGTTGACCAACATCTCAGTGTATATACATTTTTTCTGTTCACCCATCAATGTCTCGATGTCTGAGGGCATCTGAGGTGATCTCATTGTAGTTTTGATTCTATGTACCTGATGCTTAGTAATGTTCAGCATATTTTTATGTGCTTACTGGCCATTTGTATATCTTCTTCCTTGGAGATACGTCTGTTCAATACATTTCCCTAGAGTTTGAGTTATTTTGATTTGTTATTGAGTTGTAGGAGTTCTTTATATTTTCTGGATAGTAACCTCTTATCAGATATATGGTTTGCAAATATTTTCTTCCATTCTATATGTTGCGTTTTCATTCTAGATTTTTTCCCTATGATGAGCAGTTTTTAAGATTGATGTAGTACCACTTTATTTTTGCTTTTGTTACCTATGCTTTTGGTGTCCTATCTAAATTTCACTATACAGTTTTTAATCTAATATTACAATAGATTATTTTTACTATATCGAAAATGAGAACACTTAAGTGTCCAACTGACATGTCCAGCGTAGTTTTCACTTCTAAATGAAAACAATACAAATTTTAGAATTTGTATGCAGTATAGTGTTTCAGAAATCCTTGGCCATAAACCCAGGCCTGTCTGGCTTACACTAGCACACCATATGGCTTGCTTAATTAATAGTCACTCTGTGGTGACATCAATAACGTGTTCTCCAATTCAGTGACTTTAGTGATCAACAGGATTTAACTGAAATCAAGGGATCAAGGACTGATTAAAACTGAAGTGTGAAAAATGAACTAGAAATTAAAAATCTGAATTAACATCACTTGCAGATGATTGGATTTGTCTTTCAGCAAATCCAAAGAATAAACTAAAAACTGCTAAAACAAGAGTTCATTGAGGTGACTGGCTTCTTAAGCAATATACAAAAATCAATAGTATTTCAATTGATGAGATAACTAGCTTAAAATTAAGTAGAACTGCCAATTTTTAACAGCCACAAAACATGAAACACATCAAAATAAACTCAGTATGAAATGCATAGACAGTGTATGACGAAAGCTATACAACTCAGGTAAGGGACAGTAAACGAAAACCGAGTAAATAGAGAAGCATATTTTGCTTTGGGTTAGGGAGATACAACATAGTAATACTGCCCGTCCTTCCAAATTAAACTATGAATTTTATGCAATAGCACTTGAAATTTAAACAATTGGGGAACTTGACAAAATGAGAGTAAAATTTATGTGGAAAATAAGCATTAGAGATTACCCAGCAAAATTCTGAGAAAGGAGAGTGATTGGGCATATCAGCCCAACTAGATATCAAGATTTATTACAACACTGAAACAATTAAGGCAGTGTGTTACTGGCTCAAGAATAGACTGACAGATTGTTGTAACTCAAGGAGTGCAGAAATCTGCTATCCTTTAAGTATAGAATTATTTAAAAATGGAAACTTAGGGAGTTCCCACTGTGGCACAGCAGGTTAAGGATCCAACAGCAGCAGCTCAGTTGCTATGGAGGCACGGGTTCAATTCCTAGCCTGACACAGTAGTTTAAAGGATCTGGCGTTACTGCAGCTGCAGCTTGGATTCAGTCCCTGGCCAGGGAATGTCCATGCACTACAGGTGCAGCCATTAAAAAGACAGACCAAAACGTTTAGGTTTGACTTAAACTTAGACCTCTCAGAGGCTCAAGGAAGACTAAATTAAACATTTTTAACTTCTTAGTTGGCTAATAGCCCAAAACTTAATTAAGACAACTCAATATTAAATGGCAACTCCTACCAAATTACTTTATCTCTCCTTTCCAGTAAAGTTTTTATTTCCTTAGGCTTACATCTAGTTTTCACCTATATGCTTTCTGTGGATGTGTGCATATATGTGTATATATAGACACACACACACACACACACACACATATAGTAACATTGTTGCAAAAATATCAGACAATACATTCAATATCATGAACACTTTCCCGTTTTTCTACATAAATTTATTAAATTTATGTAGGAAGTTATTAAACAGTTTATATTATTCTGAAGTAAAAATGATTTTAAAACTTTTGTTGTATATTTTTTCTTCACTTACTGTATAAACAGCATAGAGTGGTTTAGTCCATCTTTTCAATTATTCTCTTATAATGTACCTTCACACATTTCTATAACAAAAGTTTTAGTAGATATAAATTGCCTTCTGAGAAGATGGTATGAATGTACCTTGAAAGATACCTTGCACCTTGCAATAAACCTTGCAATATCTGTTTAACTGTTTAATAATGTATTTGCTTTTTCCATTTCCATTGGGAAAAGACCTTGATTATTTAATTTGGGGGGGCAGGGCACACCTGCAGCATATAGAAGTTCCCAGGCTAGGGATCGAACTGGAGCTGCAGTTGGTGGCTTACACCACAGCAATGTGGGATCTGAGCCGTGTCTGTGACCTACCCTGCAGCTCACAGCAACACTGGATCCTTAATCCACTGAGCAAGGCCATGAAACCTGCATCCTCATGGATACTAATCAGGTTTATTACCTGAGCCACATTGGAAGCTTCTTGATTATATTTAAATCTGAGTTGCACAAATTGATAGTGATGCTGATGGATTTTGTCTGTATATCACTTATATATGTGTACATAATTATACCCTTAGCCATATATGCATTTGTTTCTCAATATACCAGAGATTAAATACAAATCATTCATTGTTAAACCAGAGTCTCATAGCCATGTTTTGTCTGATAGGAAGCTTTTCCATTACCCAGTGATGAATGCAATAAAAGCTTAACCTAAATAACATCATAGACAGTGTTAATGGAAATTACAGATTCGAAATAAATATACAAAGGCATTTTTATATCAAACAACAAAAATCTAAAAATATCTGAGTGATGAGAACATAGAAAAAAAATGGGAAGAGAAGTAGTTTAGGTAAAGGGTTCTCAGGAGTAGCCCCAACAGTCTGTCCTTATAACAAAGGGACATCTAGGAGAGCAACAAGACAACAACAAGCAGTTTTCTAGAAAAAGATGAATTACCAACACCAACACTGACTTGAGGGGGAATAGAAAACCATGAGATCTGTAATAATACTTTTTTTTCTTTTTCAGCCACACTTGAGGCATACAGAAGTTCCTGAGCCAAGGATCAGATCTGAGCTGGAGCTGAGACCTACACCACAGTTCCAACAATGCTGGATCCTTAACCCACTGGGCCAGCCTGGAGATCAAACCAGCACCTCCATAGTGACAAGCCGGATAATTAACCCACTGCACCACAGCTTATTGTTAACGGAAATTCTAAGGGTAAATAATTTGAATAGGATAAAGTTTAAGACTAGAGATCATGAAGCAGAGCTGTCAGACTCATTTTATGAAGTCAATTCAACTCCCATACAAAAGCAGATGATAGTATAACAAAGGAAAATCATAGGCAAATTTCACACTAACTGAACATTTTTGAAAAACTCTTAATACGGAGAATACACAGAACACACGTGAATTTTCAACATAAACCAAATATGTATTTGTTCTATGTATAAATGCCTGTGTAATACATGTATTTTAAAATGTGGATTAGAAGGGACATTATAGTTTCAGGACAGTGGTTAAATCTCGATAGAGAAGAAAGGGATCAGGGAGGGTAATATATTAGGTTTCAACTGTCCATCTGCTTTTTTATGAATAAAAATCCAAAGCAAAAACTGCAAATGTTAAGATCTGTTCAATATTAGTTTGGTCATATATATGTTTATTATTTTTTGAGATTTTGTACGAGTTTGAAACCTTTCATAAGGTTTAATTTAAATACAGACAGCACAATATGATTGGTCTCCATAACAAGAACAGCTCTCTCCTGAACCCACTCCAGTCAGGTTAGGAGGAAGAGAAATTGGAGACACCAAATATAAATAATGATTTCAAGAAGTTTTACTATAAGGTGGAACACAGCAATGTGGAAGTACCTGGAGGGAGTTATAGGGTCTCAAGGAAGGTTTTGTCAACCTAACAGATATTATAGCATGTTTAATGCTAAAGGGAAATACGTAATAGTAATAAAGGTAACTCAAGAGTGCTAAGAAATTCTTGGAAGTATATCCTCAACTAGGTGGAGGCAAATGGGAGGTTAAATTGTACTAATGGGAGAAAAGGGTATATAATCTCAGATACAGGTAGTTCGAGGTCTACTTAATATTCTGTAATAACCTATATGGGAAAAAATGGATATATGTATAACTGATTTGCTTTGCTATAAACCTGAAGCTAATAAAACATTTTAAGTCAACTGTACTCCAATAAATAAGTTAAAATTTAAATTAACATCCCTCTTTAAAAAAAAAAAAAAAGGAAATAATCTTCTGATTGCTTGTCTTTTCTTGGCAAAGTATGACTATGTTGAGGGAAGTAGAATACGGAAAGGTGGTAAATTCTTCCAGGCAACATTAAAAGTTCACTTGAGGACAGGTGTTATGAATTTTAAGTGAGATCCATTGGTAAAGTATTTTCCACCAGTCATATTCAGTGGCCATGAATGCAGGTGATGAATCATCTAAGGTCAACAGGGATTTCCTTTTTTTCCTCTGGACAGACAGACTGGGAGAGAGGAACAAAGAAGTTGAGAGCATAAGCAAATGAGTAATGATGATGACAGACTTTGGAAATGAAGCTGAGTAGTGAGGAAAATAACATGGGGGTGGGAGGGGGAGAGTGAAGGACAAGAAAAAAGTGGCAGGATCAATGGATTAGAGGTCTCAATGAGGGCTCAATATGGTTAGAGCTATGTAGTAGAGAGGATGACCTGAAAGACGGGTTGTTGGTCAAAGACAAATTTATAAAATCGAGTTTATGGAGGGGTTGCAGTTTAATGGGAATGATACTTTCTAGGATAGCACTGTGGGAGAGACCAGCTAAGGCAGGGTAGAAGATAAAATCCTTTGATGAATGAGAAACTGAGCCCTGCATATTGGGAGGATCATCTATGCAGATATTAAAATCAAGGATTATGACAGAAGCAGGGTTAACAGGCTTCTGGTCCTAGCCAAGATCAAATATCCCCATTCCTTCTAGTCTCATATCTTAAAACTAAAAATCCCACAATGAAAAGGAAACTGGAAGGCTTTTATAAGGTTGAAAAAAAAAAAAAAAAGACTGCATGGAGACCTTGAGACTTGAGGAATGACATGGCAGTGTGTTCCCTCATTTTCCTTATTGTGTTCCATGTATCTTACTGATTGATTGACCATGCTTTTGGCAAGAAGAAGTTCCCAGGCCAGGGATTAAACTCTCACCACAGCAGTGACAACACCACATCCTCAACCCACTGGCCACCAGGGAACTCCATCTTCCACATATCCTGAACAGGGCATTCTAGCAGCCCTCAGTCCAAACTAACAACAGGCATGGATAAAAATAATTTTTAAAATCCCTGTTCCCCCAAGCTCAAGAACTTGAAAACTAGTATCTTTAAGAACAGAAAATCTTTTGGACAATACCCATCTGGCTCCAGCCAAACACCAATGATAAATGCATCCCCCCTCTCTTGTTATGGCTGGCCTAAGCAAGAAGCCGATATTCCCAACCCCACAGAAACAGCCAGCAAGTGTGCCGGCTCCCCCAGTGGTGTAGTGTTGGTGAAACCTAGAGGAGGGTTGATCTTCTAGACCGTGCTTAGAGGCAGGTGATGGCCTGATTGCCTGGCCAAGTTCATGTAGGTGGGGCCGAGCAGCGAGCTCACCTTCCATCCCCTCCACAGTAGAACTGGGTGGTGTTCCAACTGTCAGCAAGATTCAGCAAGATTTAGCAAGGTGAGCTTCAGCCTCCCACCTGGCAGCAAGGACTTAATGAGGATGTGCGAGTCAGCTGAAGTTCAACCCTCAGTTGGCAAAAAGACTGAACCAGGTGTTGTGAATAGACAGTTAATTTCCCCCACTGCTGGAGTCAGTTGGGCCCAATGGGAACTTAACATCCACACTCAACTGGCAGCAGACAAACTGAACAATAGGGTATGAGGCTGCGCTAGTCAGCACCCCTTTGCTCCTTCACCTTGTGCCAGTGGGGAGGAAAGCGAATCCCCAGCCAACCAGCATCAATAAGGTATAAGGAGGTGCCAGAAGGCGGGTTAACACCTTTATTTTCCCCCTTCCCTGGGGCAATGAGCCCAGTGTGGCGCTCAGCTTACACCAAGGAGAAGGAATAAGGAACCAGGCATTGCCAGCTGGGGCCCAGTTGCTGTGAAGGGATCAGCAAGACCAAGGAGTGAGGTGAACTTCCACTCTACCTACGTGTAATGAGTCTGTATGGGTCATGACTCTACTTCTGCTGGAGAGGTTGTCAGTGAAGCCCAGGGGGAAGTTTAACCCACAAGAACCTTGCCCTATGCCTTACCAGGGAAATTCCTTGCTTAAGAGGGACTATTAAATATGATCAGTAATCTTAGAATTCGACATTTTTCTTAGTCTGTTCAGAACTCTAACAGGAAACCATAGATGAGGTAGCTTATAAACAATAATTACTCACAGTTCTGGAGGCTGGAAGTCCAAGATCAAGTTGCAAGCAGATCTGGTGTCTGGTGAGGGCCTGCTTACCTGGTTCATAAATGGCAGAGTTTCTCGCTGTGTTCTCACAAGGAGGAAGTGGCAAGTGATCGCCCTGGAGCCTCTTGAATAAGGGCATATAACCTGTTCATTAGAGCTTTGGCCTTATGTGCTAATCACCTCTCAAAGGCCTCACCTCCAGGTACCATCACATAGGGGATTAGGGTTCAACATATGAATTTCCAGGGGATACAAACATGCAGTTTATAACAGCATCCCAAAACGCAAATACACAAAAATAAGAGTATGTTCTCTAACCACAGTGGAATCATACTAGAAGTCAGACAACTAAAATCTTTAAGGACTTGAAAATTAATCACTTCTAAATAATCCCTTTAAAGAAGAATTTTTAAAGAAAATAGAAATACACAGAGCTCAATACTAATGAAAATAAAGTATACCAAATTACAAAGGAAACAGCTAAAGCAATACAGAGAGGTAAATTTACGACATTAAATCCATAGACTAGAAAGGAAGAAACACTCCAATAGTAGTTTCTTTATTCAAGAAACTAGGAAAATAAGAGCAAAATAAATCCCGTGCAAGTAGAAGTAAACAAAGGAGCAAAAATTAGCAAGTTGAAAACAGCTTATCACAATCCTGTAAATTAACTATACTTCAAAGTTTTTTAAAAAGGAAAATAAAGAGCAATAGAGAGAAGGCAATGTAACGAAAACGCTGGTTCTTTTAAAATATCAATACAATTGGCAACCTCTCAAGAGACCAATGATTTAAAAAGGCAAAATTCATAGTATCAAGAATGGAAAAAACAATTTATCTCTACAGATCCTGCAGACATAATAATATAAAGGATAATCAGAATACTACAAACAACTCTAAGCCCACACATAGAATTTGGAAACTGAGGAGAAAAGGACCAATTTCTTACAAACCATGAACTCTTGAAATTCAACCAAGATGAACTAGACAATTTGAGTAGTCCTATAACCATTAAACAAATTGAATTTGCAATTAAAGAACTCCTGCAAAGGATGTCTCCAGGCCCAGATGGTTTACAGGAGAATCCTACCAAATATTTAAAGATGAATTGACTCCAAAATCACACAGTCTCTTCCAGAAAATTGAAAAATCACTCTACAACCGACTTTATGAAGCTAGTGTTATCCTGGTACCAAAAACAGACAAAAGAAGAGGAAAAAAAAGAAAAGGAGTATCTCAAACAAACGAATCTGCAAAATTACTCAATATATTTGCAAATCAAATCTGGTAAAGAAAGTTATTAACATGAGCAAACTGCTTTTATTCTAGAAATGCAAACCTAGTTCAACATTTGAAAAGTCAACCAATGCAATCCACCATAACAACAAGGTTAAGAAAACCACATGACCACAGTAATTGACACAGAACAAACCTTCGATAAAATCCAACTTCCTCTCAGCCAACCAGCAATAGAACACTTTCCTCATTCCTCACACACAGCCCCCTATGTCTCAGAACCAGCAATGGTGCATCAAATCCTTCTCACATTTGGAATATTTTTGACTCACCCTTCTGCTGCGTCTCTCCAACCGCTCCTTCTGCTGCCTCTCTCCTTCTGACTGCCTTTGGCCTCTCTCACCTATTTATAAGATAGCATGTGATTACATTGAGTCCACCTGGATAATCCAGGCTATGCGCCTAATTCAAGGTCACATGATTACCAACCTAATTACATCTGCAAAGTCTCTTCACAGCAGCACCTAGTTTAGTACTTGACTGAATAACCAGGTAATGGCAATCTTGAAAAGAGATTTCAATGTATGCCTAATAAATGGCAATACATGTCAATTTCAGATAAAACTTCCATGTGGAAAGGATAAGACGTCCTAAAGGATAAATTCTAGTTAAGTTTCTTTTTTTTTTTTTTTCAGGGCCGCACCTGCGGCATATGGAGGTTCCCAGGCTAGGGGTCAAATTGGCGCTATAGCCACTAGCCTACGCCACAGCCATGGCAGATCTTAGCCGCATCTGCGACCTATACCTCAGTTCATGGCAACACTGGATCCTTAACACATTGAGCAAGGCCAGGGGTTGAACTTGCATCCTTACGGATACTAGTCAGATTCATTGCTGCTGAGCCATGACGAGAACTCCCTCTTCCTTTTTTTCTATTCCTATATTTATAAAATATTTACTGAGTGAATGATAAGTGCAGACTGTGCTAGATGAAAGGGATAAAAAGGTGAATAAGAAACAGTCCCTGGAGTTCCCGTCGTTGCTCAGTTAATGAATCTGTCCAGGAACCATGAGGTTGCAGGTTCGATCCCTGGCCTCGCTCAGTGGGTTAAGGATCCAGCATTGCTGTGAGCTGTGGTGTAGGTCGCAGATGTGGCTCAGATCCTGCGTGGCTGTGGCTGTGGTGTAGGCTGGTGGCTACAGCTCTGATTAGAACCTAGCCAGGGAACCTCCATATGCCCGGAGTGTGGCCCTAGAAAAGACAAAAAAATAAAAAATAAAAAGAAACAGTCCCTGCCCTAGTGGATCTGGTAGTCTTGTGGCAAATACCAAGAGGTACCATTTTGTGGTGAATACTAAGAAGTAAAAAGATAGAATGTAAGAAGAAGACTGCATTGGGACAGGTGCTGTGATAGCTAAAGAGAGGGACATCCCAACCAAACTAACAGGGAGCAAAGTTTACAATCTATGGTTCTCCGGCACTGGGGGGGCAGATGACTTCCTCAATCTTTTCAGACCTAAGGTTGTGTCTAAGGAATGGTAGTCAGGGATAGTTCTCTATGGGAGAGACTTTTGTGGGAGGTTGGAAATGGCCCCATGATATCGTATATTTCTGGTCCACAGTAACCATCCATGCTATGTTTATTTGAAATATATAAGGTAAGCATTTGTATTTCATAAGCAATAATATGCAAAATTATTCTGAGAAATAATATGGCAAGAATTGTTGATAAACAACTTTCTTTAACTGTTGAAGGACAAAGGGGAAGTTGAAGGTTAGGTGACATTTAGTTATACAAACAAAACAAAGCATTTCCCTATGACCTCTGGGCACTTATGTAAGTGCCCATCATTTATAGGAACCACTACAGAGCTCAGGTTTACACAGTTCACACTACTGGGATCCTATTTTTCCTCCTAAAATGAAATCTTCCTCAATAATCACTTTCCTTTTTAGTTTTAACTTTCCTCAGGAGGAAGAGCTTGCAGTGAGGAGACATTTCACTGCAGTGGAAAGTGGAAAGTCTCCTGAAGGAAACAGTGGGAGTGACTATTTTGACATTGACCATACCACCTTAAAATAAGTTTAGGATGAAAAAAAAAAAATGGCCCATGAAAATATGATCCAGGCCAGCAGCAAACATCCTGGTGTCAGCTCAGGAAAGCACTGTACTTAGTGCACATATATAATCTAACTGGCTACACTCAAAAAGTGCTAGAGAAACCGTTTTAAGTCTAATATGTGCCATGATTACTTTCAAAATGACTTAAGGCGTAATCACATTTCAATTGTGCAAAATGAGGCAAGATTAGACAGAAACAAACTTGAATACTCAGTTCAAGTTTTGCCTCTTCCAGGAAGTCTTCCCTGACCTCCGTGCACTTTCGGCTCTTAGAGCTGAGTTAGGCGCCCCTTCCTTTGTCTTATAGTAAGACCCTGTGCTTCAACCTATTGAAGCATGTGTCTCCTGAAAGCCATAGACTATTGACAGTTTTAGATGGACTTCAGCTTCAGGGCTTGCTACCAATCTTGCAGCAGGTCAATAGATATTGCTAAGTGCTTGGCATAGACTAAGTGCTTCGTAAATAGCTGCTCACAGTTCTAAGTGGCCACAGAAGTAGGCCCTGAGTCTCTTGACAGTGAAGCAAATAAAGGGGCTATAGTGGATTATGAAATTTGAGAACCCTTTTCTGTCTATTCTTATTTGATATTTCAGAACCAGACACACAGGGAATCACCTCCCCTTTTTGGAAAAACTCCTCTCTCAACTTCTTAGACAATGTACTGTCTTAGTTTCCTCCTGACCTCACTGGTTACTGTTTTTCAGTGTCTGTTCTTCTTTCTCTTCCACATAAAAATTGGAATTCCTCTTAACTCTATCGTGAACCACATTTCCATGTGTTTTTTTTTTTTTTTTCTGTAAGTGATCCCATTTATTCTCATAGCTTTAAGCATCAGTTACGTTCACAAATCTCAGAGGTATATGTATAGTCCACATCTCTCTTTTGAATTCCGGACTCACATATTCCATTGTCAGAGTTCCCGTCATGGTGCAGCAGAAATGAATCTGACTAGGAACCATGAGGTTGCGGGTTTGATCCCTGGCCTTGCTCACTGGGTTAACAATCCGGCATTGCCGTGAGCTGTGGTGTAGGTCGCAGACGCGGCTCGGATCCTGCATTGCTGTGTCTGTGGTGTAGGCTGGCGGCTACAGCTCCGATTAGACCCCTAGCCTGGGAACCTCCACGTGCCGTGGGTACAGCCCTAAAATGACAAAAAAAAGGCAAAAAAATTCCATTGTCTACCTATATCTCTAATCTAATAGCTAATACTTATTGCAAAAGTAACATTCCACATTCAACATGGGACTGCTTATTCAGTTTTCAAATCTTTTTCAAATCTTTTCTCCATCACCCCAATCTTCTCAATAATGGGAGCCATGAGAATGCTCCTCCTAGATGTCTAATTACAAGGAGTGTAATTGAACAAGTGCTCAGATGTAGAGCTCTGAAATCCATCCACATATCTGTGCAGAGGCTACACTTTTCACAGGCTGCTTCCAGCCATGACTGAGTGAAACGGATATTAAAGATAAGGGCTAACTTTATAAGATAGTAGAGACTAAATCTTCCCAACCGTAAGAGCTGCAAGTAGGGTACCCGGTGATCTACTTTGTGTAAAGTGAAAAGGGGCCTAAGGTGAGAATATAGATTCCTAGGCAGTGGTCCATGGCCTAGCCTTCTAATCTCAGGCTTGGAAAGATAAAGACTGGAAGACAAAGACAAAGAGGTCTAAGGAAGAAGCTGTGGCTAGACATATGGGGGTGAGCATGAATTATGAAAACACTTATATCAGACATTAATGCTCACCAGCAAGTATTCAGCCCAGAGAGGCACTGAAAACCATGCTGATGAAATGACTTGGTCAGTTGACATTACCAGCCTTTCTCACCAGCCATCCCAGAAGTAGCATAATGGGCATTTGAATGGAGTGCCCATGGTGGCAGAGATGGAGGCTACCTATGGGCCCAGCAGTGTGGACTTCTCCTGACATAGCAACTGCTCTCTCTAAATGTCCAAGCTGTCAGAAACATAGACCAATGCTAAGCCCCTGGTTATGACACCATTCTGCAGGGAGACCAATGGCCATATGGTGGCAAAGGTGACTACATTGCGTCTATTATGGAAGGACCCGCATTCCGTTTTTGAAAGAATAGATACTTATGCAAATATGAGTTTGCCTTTCCTCCTATAGAACTTTAGCCACTACCTGTGGGCTCATGGAATTCTTGGTCCATAGGCCTGGTATCCCACACAATAGAGCATCTAACCAGTATATCCATTTCACTGAAAAGGAGGTGCAGGATTTCCGGTTGTGGTTCAGCAGAAACGAATCTGACTAGTACCCATGAGGATGCAGGTTTGATCCCTGACCTTGCTCAGTGGGCTAAGGATCCAATGTTGTTGTGAGCTGTGGTGTAGGTCGCAGACGCAGCTCAGTCTGGTGTTGCTGTGGCTGTGGCGTGGACCAGCGGCTACAGCTCCGACTGGACCCCTAGCATGGGAACCTCCACATGCCACGAGTGTGGTCCTAAAAAGACAAAAAAAAAAAAGAAAGAAAAGGAGGTGCAGAAGTGGAGCCATGACCGTAGATTCCACTGGCCATCTCACATACCACACCATCCGGAAGGAGCTGGCTGCATAGAACAATGAAACTACCTTCTAAAGATGTAACTAAAGTGCCAGGTCAATAGAAATAGTCTGAAAGATGGGGTGTCATCCTTTGCAATGTAGTGTGTTGGAGTGCATTTATTAAATCAGAGGCCTCTATATAGCACTGTGTCTCCCTTGTGAAGGTATCTGTGTCTGGAAATCAAGGGCTGGAGGCAAGATTAGCCCCATGCTAACACTCTCAATGACCCACTGGGGAATTGTGTGCTTCCTGTACTCATAATTCAGGGCTCTGTGGGGGTTGGAGGGTCTAGATCACAAAGGGGCTGCTGTCTTGCCAGGGGACATAAGTAATGGCAAGCTACGACTACTACCAGGGCCCTGTTTATTCCTTATGTCTAAGGACCAGCAAGTGAGGAAGAGTCACCATATTGACATATGACTGGTCCTGATTATCAGACTAAGACAGGACTTCTTTTTCCCCACTGGGGCTGAGAGGAATATGTGTGGATCCCAAGTGATCTGGGACCTCCTGGTACTCTCTCACCCCCATTGTAACCGGGAAGAAACAAATGCAGCATCCCCAGACTCAACTCAGGACTCGGAGCACTCCAGAATGAAGAGTTGGGTTACATCACCAGGTAAGCCACCAAGGCCGGCTAAGAAGAAAGCTCAGGGCAGCTTGTCCCCCTCACCCCACCAAACCTGGCTCAAGTTACTTACTTCCAATCCACCAAAAGGCAGTGCTGGATTTCCTTCCAAAACTAATCCTTAAAACCGTTCACTGCTCTCATTTCCACTCCTACAGCTTAGTCTAAGCCATAATCATATCACATTTGGGTTACTGCAAGCCTTCTAAATATTCTGCTTTCTCTCATCCTGCTACAATTCCACCACCCTACAATGGACAAAGAGACTTTAAAGGAACATATCAAGGGAGTTCCCGTTGTGGCTCAGTGGTTTGAGAACCTGACTAGTATCCATGAGGATGTAGGTTTGATCCCTGACCTCGCTCGGTGGGTTAAGGATCCAGCATTGCTGTGAGCTGTGGTGTGGGTTGCAGATGCAGTTTGGATTCCGTGTTGCCGGGGCTGTGACGTAGGCTGGCAGCTGTAGCTCCATTTCGACTCCTGGCATGGGAACCTCCATATGCCGTGGGTGCAGCCCCAAAAGAAAAAATTAAGTTAAATTAAATTAAAATTTTTAAAAAGAATATATCAGATTTCTTCTAGGTGTGTAAAAATTTCCAGTGCTTCCCTACCAATTTTAGGACAAAACTTCAGCTCCTAACATGTACTATAAGATCCTGCATGATCTGGCACTTAGGTCTCTTTCCTATTGCCTCTTACCTATATGCTCTTCCCCATAGCTCATGCACCACTCTGGCCCTGGATTCCTTGATAGGGTTATAATATGTAATCACTTTGGCACCTCAGGGTCTTTACACTAACAGTTCTCTTTTGACCACAATTGTCTCGTTTGGTATATTTGCATGGCAGTCTTCCATTTGTCATTCTGTTCTCAGTACAAATGCTACACATTCACCTACGCCTTTCCTGGCAATTACATTTTCCCTACTTCTACAACACATGCTTATTCTTTCTGAACACTAATTATTCTCTTATTCTTGTGGTGTTTCTTATTATCTAATAGGCTTGAAAATAGGTTATTCCAAGAATTAATTGTGCCTTGTTTACCATTAAATGCCCAATGCTGAACATAGTACAAAGCATATGGTAGGTAGATGCTCAAAAAATATTATTCTTCTAGTTTTATTGAGATATAACTCACCTACAGCACTGTATATGTTTAAAGCATACAGCATCGTGGTTTGACATACATAACTCATGAAATGATGACCAGAGTAAGTTTAGTGAATATCCACCATCTCATATAGATACAAAATTAAAGAAATAGAAAAAAATGCTTTCCTTATGATGAGAACTCTGAGGATTTACTCTATAACTTTCATATGTACAGCAGTGTGAATAATATTTATATTGATATAATATTTTTAATAAATGTCGTCACTGTATAACAAAAAAAATTCCCTGAACAAAAACATTTTACCTAAAAAAAGTAACATTATGTCATGTGGATGTAATTTTGATAAAGGAAATCGGAGAGTATCATAGATAATTGTTCAACTATGGCTTTACAAGAGGTATATTTTATCTTCCATAGAAGTAGTAAATCCACAGTTCACAAAACTTTTTCATAGGTAAAGTGACAGCAGGTTATATGGAGAAAATAAAGACAGAGGTAAAATGATCAGGAATCCATTCCTTTATGAGGATCCAGTTAAATTACATATAATTTACACATCTGGTTTTAAAATTTATATAAGCTCATTATATACACTACTATCTATAAAATAAATAAGCAACAAGGACCTACTGTATAGCACAGGGAAATCTACTCAATATTTTGCAGTAACCTATATAGGAAAAGAATCTGAACAAAGAACAAATATATGTATATGTAAAAAGGATTCACTTTGTTGTACACCTAAAACTAACATAACATTGTAAGTCAACTGTACTCCAACAACACATTTTTAAAAGAATATATTTTTATACTATCTGAAATAACAACTTTTCCACCTAGGGTCACTATTTTTCAGTCTTTCTTTCATTTTTTTTTTTTTTTTTTCCTTTTGTCATTTTATGGCCACGGGTTTATGGCCGCACCCGCAGCATGTGGAGGTTCCCAGGCTAGGGGTCTAATCGGAGCTGTGGCCACTGGCCTGCGCCGCAGCCACAGCAACGCAGGATCCGAGCCGCGTCTGGAACCTACACCACAGCTCACGGCAACGCCGGATCGTTAACCCACTGAGCAAGGGCAGGGATCGAACCCGCAACCTCATGGTTCCTAGTCGGATTCGTTAACCACTGCGCCACGACGGGAACTCCATCAGTCTTTCTTTCAGAGTGAATTGGACATACAGTTCTGTATTCTGCTTTATTTCCATTTACATTATATAATCAACATTTCCCCACATTTTTCCAAATGAAATGTAAAGGACTGCATTTTATGTGATTGTATGAATGTGGTATAATTTAGTTTTCCCATTCCCCTACAGCTAAATGTTTAAAATGTTCTGCTTTTTTCTTATTATACAATAATTTTGGGAGGGCTATCATTATGTATCAATATATATCTGTATTTCTGATTATTTCCTTATAAAATAGTCCCCAAAGTGTAATATCTATGTTATACAATGCTTGAGAATTTTTGAAGGTTGCTATAGATTGCTCTTCCTTTCCATGAACTTATAAAATTTGTATTCGTTTGTAGTTCTGCCAGCAATATTTGGTTTCATAATACCAAATATGAAATTGTTTCATAATACCTTGTCATCCTTGAGAATCATTATTGTTCACTATCTTTTATAATTTAATAGGTAGCAAATGGTATATCATTACTATTTAGTTTTGTATTTCATTCTAATTTTCATTTTTATCATCTTAACTTCTAATTTTTGATGTATATGGCCTTGACTTTTGTTTAGTTCCTACTTTTTACATCAGCATCTGTTTTTCTTATTAATATATAGTTTTAATGATAAAATAGATGCTTTTAAAACTTCCAACCAACTATTCTATAAAGCAAAAATCCTCTTTTCCCGTATGTATCTATTGCTAACATTTTTCTTGCTAGCACTATTTTATTTTATTGCATATAGCATTTTTTGAGCAATAACCAACACTGAATTGACAAGCCAGGGTTCTCATTGTAGACTCCACCATATCTTTTTGTGTGACCTTGAAAATGTAGACAACAGATTTTATTCTAATGCAGAGACAGCAGGTGCCCACCCATTCATCCATTCACTCATTTATTCATTCTTAAGTCTATTATTTTAATGGGTACCCCATGGAGAGAACTTGGAAAATTTCCATTCCTACCTCTCTCCCAAAAGCTGCTGGATGCCTGACATTTAACCATTAGAGAATCATTTTAGAGATTATTGATCTGGGGACACAGCTATCAAGAGGTTCAACTGAAAAAAGTCAAGCAACAGGCAAACAGCTGCCTCCTTCTCTCCATTCCACCCCATTCTTCCACTTTCCCCCAATACACCAAGCAGGGCTTTGGGACAAATTCCTTCCACAGGTTTTCTCACCCTTTCTTCTCATTTCACAGCTTCTGATTTCGCTTGGGAGGAGCGTGGTGAAGTTTCATGATATTTATTTGGGGGTGAAGGAGGGTTGCTTTCCCGACCAGCTGGAGGTAAGAAGCTCGGGGTACAATTTATTTCATACTTCGTCATCTCATTAAGTATTGGGGTAGGAATCCCATTACCTTTCTCCTAAGAGGAGTATTTTCCTCATCTGGGCTTTAGGTGGGTTTAGGGCCTAAATGCAGGGTGACAGGGCCAGGACTGGGATGACAGGATGGAGAGGAGCCTGGGTCACAAAGAGGAAAGTGACTAGGTTATTCAAGTGCAGGATTGGATCTTGTAAAATGTTATTAAATTTTAATAAAAATTTATTACAATTTTTATCAACCATAGATTTTTCATTGATTAGAATTTTTAAAATACTACATTAAAATAATATGCATCTTTGATGGCCTCTAAAATTTTGTGCCATAGTTGAGTGCCCCAGTTGTTTCAACTCAATCCTGGCCCCGATTTTATTTCCTAGAGATGGAGGGGACTGATCATCACCTGCAAACTCAATATCAACCAAAGCTGGAGGATTTCCAGATCCATGCCCAGTTGTCACTTTGGGAGAAAGTTTTGGCTTCCTTCCATATCCATCTGTTCTAGCATTGGGCCTATTCCACATGTTTGAGTCTATGTCTTGGTCCCACTATATCTGGGGACAACTCATCAATCACTTCTCATTTGGCATTAATATTGATGGAACAATAAAACAATAGCAAAAGTTTACACTTTGCAAACCTTCATAGACATTTTTGGTTGAGGAATTTGGAGTAGGTAATGTTGGGATGGTGAGGATCAGGATATATTCCTTCAAGGCTCTGAAGCGGCCAGGGCCTGCGGAAGATACACAAATTCTCAACCCTGGCTACAAATTACAGTTACCGGAAGAGCTGTCAAAAACACCTATGTCTGGCCCTCAGCTTTTCATTTAATTGGTCTGGGGCAGAGCTGAGTCACTGGGGTCTTTTAAAACTCCTCAGATGATATTAAGTTGTAACCAAACAGAAAAATCACAATGCCCTTCATTACTCAGGGGCCAAATGAGGCTCTCTCTGAAGGGCATGGGAAGCAGATTATTATGGATCTGAAGAATCAAGTGACTAGTTTCTAAGAGTTTTGGTGAAGAAATACCTTCTACAACCAAACCTGGTAGCAGTGAGAAGGAGGGTGGGGAGAAAGTTTCAGTATTTCCAACAGATTTGGATAGTGCTATGCCCCAATAATATTCATTATTGATGTTGGGAACTGAATCCTCTTTTTAACCACTGACTGCCCAAATTTTTGTGGAGTTTTGTTTTTGAGGTATAGCCTGGTTGGTGCTCATAATCAGATTGGAAGCTAAAGAATTTCATCAATTGAATTCCTAAATATATTTTAAACATTTGCCAAGGAGCTTCTTCCAAAATATGTATTCTCTTCAGGGCACACCTATTAGGCATTTTAATGTATGTTTTGAATACTTCGAGAGACATGTTTCTGTTGCAAGTTTTAGGCTAGAGTGTGAAATTTCTAGTAAATATCAATCTCAATTTCAAAGCCATCACCCCTTGTCTTCAGAAAATCCCCTCCATTTTCGAGCTGGAAATAAGCGAGCACTGATGTGGAGAGGAGTTGATATTGCTTCTCAGGTCGTCAATGACCATAATGACGTGAAGAACCTGGAATCGGTTCTATCTTCATTACCCTAATAGGACTTTGAGGACTATTAGGGTAATGAAGATTAATAGCTCCATTAGTCTTTCACTTTCATGCTAAACCAAAGCCACAGATCATTGAGGAGACAAAGGTATTCCACATATTATGCAATTATCATTGACTGAGAACAAAGGGGCACTACATTTGGTTCCTTGCAATTAGTTGGGTTTCAGTCTTTGCTGGGTAACCAGAACTTGCTGTGGTCCAGATTATATGGCTGAAAATGATCGCCATACTGGTCTCTATTCTGAGGTTTCGACTAAAGACGGTTCTTGCTCTGTTGAGATGTCTTGAGAGTAGTGGGGGGATGGGCTGCCAGGGCTGTTTCTGATGGAACAATTTTCTGAAACTTTGCATTAAGTTCATAGGACTTCTGCTGGGAGGTATTGAGTCATGGTAATTACCTAGGGAAATGCTGATGTGGTATATTTTTTGTCTTGTTTCACAACAGCATAATGGCAGTTTACCTGGTACTTCCCCTAAACTGCTGCATGAATTTAGGGAGGTCACTTTCCTTTCGGGGGACTCGGTTTTCATGTCAACCAATTGCAGTTGAACTGCATGATCTCAAAGCTCCCATCCAACTCAAATATTCTATGACTTGGTGAATTGACTAAAACTGAGTGAATTAATGCATGCAGTTGTTACTTCATATCTAGGAAGACACCATTTTTCTACAAAAACTTCAGCGTATCAATGTTGTAATGTTGTTATCTTTATACTTTCTAAACTTTATTTTTTTCAAAGAGCTTAAAGCACTTTGACATTTCTGAGACTTTATTATCTCTGAAGCTGAGTCTAAGTTTTATTTCATTAATTCTCACCATGGGTTTTCTTGAGCAAAGTGATAGGAAAGTTATTATCCTCGCTGCACAGATGAAAAAAAACATGGCAAGTTAAATTACATTCTTCAAGGCATTGAGGGATAAAAAGTAGAATAAGCACTAGGACTCAGCCAGTATGGTGAAAGGAAGAAGGAAAGAAAGAGATTGCTGCTAGCTGAATTTGGGTGTAGGATGTGGGGAAAGTGGCTCTATGGAGCCTATTGACTGGAAGCTCCTTAAAAATAAGAGTAGGAGGTAGTAGGAAGTAATGGTTGGATTGATCCTGATTCCGTCTGCTCAGCCCAGACTATAAGAACTTATCCCAAGAATTATATGCTAAAATGAAGGAAGACCTAGCAAGTTTTCTAACCTAGTGTTTTACCCAATACTTAATTTTCCTCTAAAAGCAACAATTATTGCTAAGTCTTACAGTGCTTGGTATTTTATATGCATTGTCTTAGGTAAATATTCATGGCCGGGTACTATTATTATGTCATTACACAGCTAAATAAGCTGTAGTCTTGATCCAAGTCACACAGCCTTTAAGTGGTAAAGCTATCACCAGAATCTAGATCTGTTCCAATTCGAATCTGTGCTTTACAGAAACTATACTCGAATCCTTCTCCAATAATGGATATTCTAACAGTTTACAGTACTATCATTTTTGTCTGCATACTATATTGCTTTATAAAAATACATTTAAATTTCCTCCTGAAAATTTTGAGACCTCTGCCACTTAGTCTACCTTGTTAGAAAACAACCAGTTTTATTTTCTATGAAAAAAATGAGCAGTGATGTGAAAAAATATGAACAAACGGTGTGCAATGTCTCAGAACCTTACTGAAATTCATTTCAACAAGCCTGTAGGAAGGCCACATCTGTGCCATGCAATATGCAGAGAAATATGAATATGAAGATAAATTATACAGTCTCTACCCTCAAAGAATTTATTGTAATTGATAGTCAGGCCTATTTCTTGGGCACTGAAACATGGGTGAGTGTATTATATCCCACTTACTCGGAACGATGGAATAAATGCTGCACCTTAATGTCTTTTCTGTCCATCCTAGGCATCTTGTGGAAGGTGTCTACAGAACACCTTCTTTCTATGGATAGTTTTCCTAGGCATCCTTCACTGGTTGTTTCCCCAGGGCCACAACCACACTTAGTGATGATTGTGGAAACAACATGAAATAATCACTTGGCAAAGCCTGGTATCAGTGGGATGATTGATTGACTGATTGATTTATCTATTTCAGACATGTGAAATAATAGTAGAAAAGGCTGAATCTTTAGTAGTACATAGCATGAGACGGTAAGAAGTGGCTATTGGTGGAGAGAAAAGCATAGGTGGAGAGACCAAAGCAATTCTATGGAAGTGTAAGGAGGTATGATGACAGCAGATTTCTTCAGCTGTGGAATGCCATGAAAAGGCACTATTTTGATATGAACAAAATGGAAAGACACTAATCATTTCAGTTCTGAAGGCTGGGATCTCTGCATAGATAAGAGTTGTCTTTGGGCTTTCCCGTTATGGCACAGTGGAAACAAATCCAGCTAGTATCCATGAGGATGTGGGTTTGATCCCTGGCCTTGCTCAGTGGATGGGGGATCCGGCACTGCTACGAGCTGTGGCGTAGGTCACAGATGCGGCTTGGATTCCACATTGCTGTGGCTATGGCATAGGCTGGCAGCTATAGCTCTGATTTGACCACTAGCCTGGAACTTCCATATGCCACAGACGTGGCCCTAAAAAGCAAACAAATGAAAAACAAAAAACTGAAAAAAGTTGTATTTAATCCAGTGGTTTCTGAAATGTGGTTCTTGGATCCCCTGAGTTTTATGGAGTCCTCTCATTAGCCACCCCTGTAATGTTAATATTTATGAAGTCAGTTCTATCTAGGGTTAAAATAATGTACACATGAAGCTAACAGTATTTCATAACAAAACACATATAAGAGTTTGATAGGTAAGATAAATTACTCAAAAGTTATACGAATTAAAAGCTTCTTATACAATTTACTTAAACTTTAAATATTTTTTAAAAGCATGAACTATGGATGTCAAGTAATATTTCCATCATTGCCTAAAGGTATATTCTTAAGAGCTGCAAAGCATTCTTTGTTTCAAAAGTCTGTGGTAACAGACAAGATTGATATCAAATTGAATAATTCATCAGCTAAACTTTGCACATAGCCATTAGCAGTAATTCTGATCAGGATGCATACAAAGAACTTGTTCAAACTTTTCTTCTAATTTTAGCATTTAACTTGAACTGTTCCTGATTCAAATTTCACATGTTGGCTAGGAAATTCAAGATGCTTGTTAAAAAAAAATCTAAGGATTCATACACTTGAGAAAATGTCCAATATTTCTTTTTCCATAGGAAATACATATGGATTAAAAAGGTTTGGGGTACTATATATTTAACATAACTTTATCAGATCCTTTTGGCAAAAGTACACCTTGAATCCTCAAATGTTAATATCTAATTTTTGACCCGTAGAAAAAGTTTACAAAATATGTACTGAATATTTATACTTTATGACAAGTGCCTATATACAGTCTCAGTCTTCTCCACACAATATTCCTTAGAAGCACAGAAATAAGAAGTATTAATTTCCTCATTTTTAGGTGAAGGTATTAAGGCTCTAAGAGTTTCAATGATTACCCTAAATTCACATGAATAATTTAGTGTTGGAACCAGCATGGCATGCAGGTTTCCAAATCCAAGTTCAATGTTCTTATGTCAACTCAGAAAGTATTATATGATTCATATTATCAGTTCTTCAAAAATACTTTGAGGCATTTTACAATAGAAGCTACATATAAACAAAAATTATAACAGAAATAAAAATGAATGAGATAATAAATATACATGAAATCGTGAGCTAATCCATATCCTGTGGTCAAGAATTTACTGTGGATCTAAATTTCCTTGCAGCAATGTGAAAAGTTATATAATTTGCATCATTTGCCAAATAGAAAAATACAAGTAATGTGATATCATATCACAACCAGAGCTAAAAACTCTCCCAATGACTTTCCATTGCACTTACATAACTCAAACTTCACATGTAGCCTACAAGGCACAACATCCCCTGGCTCTGATTTTCTTTCTAGTCTCATCAACTCTTACTTTCCCCAATGTTAACTACACTTTAATTTCTCTATCCCTTCAATATGCCACACTTATTCCCATCTTCAAGTTTTTGGATGAACTGTTAAATACAATATTCACGCAGGCATTCATGCAATTAGCTCTTTCTTATCCAGATCCTAGGTCAAAAGTCTTAGCTTCTCATTTTTCAAGTCTCAAAGAAATCGTAACTGACCATTCTATCTAAATTAGTTATTTCCCAGCTATTCCCCGATTAATTATTAAGGTATATTTTCTTCAGAGAACTTGACCTTCTCTGAAGTTTTCATGTTTATCCTAATTTTGGTTTATTTCTCTTCCCCTTCAACTAGAATGAAAATTTCACAAGAGCCAGGTACTCATGTATCTTTTTTCCCCTACTGTTGGATCTCCAGCACCAAGGGCAAAGCTAATCAGGCACTCAATTGTAAATGAATAAAGTCATTGAGAGAAATGAACTTTTCTTAAAGTTTAATCCTAAAGCCTCATAAATTCTTAAAAAGACTGAAATATGGTGAGACATGGCTTTAGCATCTACTTTTAGAATATGCAGATGGCACCAGGAAAGATGGGATAGAATTAAGAGTTCATAGCAGAACTTTGAGTAAAACTAATATGTAATTGAAGGCCAACAAAATAAGAGCCTTTGAAGAGATTAATACGAAAAGTCCAGACAGGAAAAAAACAGCAGCTTAATGTTACAAAATCAGAGTGACAGGAAGATTTTTTTAAGCAGGTCACGAATAGTATAAATGCCTGAAAAGTATTCATTGAATTTTTCAACACAAATTGGTAACCTTGGCAAAAGCAAATTCAAGGGAATGGCAGTGATGATGATGAAAGTCAGATTGCAGTGGATTCATGGGAAAATGTAATGTGGAATTTCAACATGAAAAATAGATGGTATGATTTTATGGTAGACAATTTTAGAGTATATTTGTACTGAACTGATTTGACCTCTCATAGAATCTCAATTTAACTCTCTGCTCAAGCATCTGTATTAGGGGAGCACTGCCTTTTGATGAGATACAGAATTGGATATCTGCAAATAAATTGAATTTTTCCCACCGGTCAGACTTTTAAATATTTGCATACTTACATATTTTATACCTTAAATTTTCTCTTCTGTAGGCTAAATACAGATTATCCAGCCGTTTCCATGTATGACCTAATTTCAGACCCTTTACTTGCATCTGTGATGTGATGGCCTTTGACCACACTACTTTGTCAATGTCATCTTACAATGTCATTTTTAGACATGGGTACGGACATCAGTCACCTTTCCAAATACTTCTAATAGTTCCCCTTTGTCCAATCATTCAGATTTGTAAGACTTTCAACACTTTAGTAAATATTTTTAGGTATTAGTTCTCTTTTTCCTCCCTTATTTACAATACACAATCTAGACCAGGAGAGCTCAAACTTTTTCTCTAAAGGGCCACATAGTAAATAGGCTTGTTTTGCAGATCATAAGGTCTCTGTTCCAGCCACTTTATATGTTATAAAAAATACAAAAGATAATGTCTATGCAATAAACAATACATTAATGAATGACTGGCTGCGTTCCAATAACACTTTACTAGAGAAGAAAAAAAAACCATCCAGCTGAATTTGGTTCACAAGCCATAGCTGGCCAACCTGTGGTCTGGACAAAGTGACTTGACATATCTTTTGTACACCAAAGTTATTTCTGTGGCTGCGTTCACACTCTCCACTCCACCCACATTAGTTAAAGGCAATACTAATGTAACTAGCAGACTGAAATACAGCAGTTTACATGAATGTAAAGGTTTTTCCTTCTTACATATCAGCCTGGCATGAGTGGAACTGATTGGTTTACATCTCTGTTCTATAAGATCATTTGGTACCTGGACTCCTATTTAAATGTAGCAAGTACTTGTTAACTCAGATTAATACACTGGCACTAGCACTGTCTCTTGATTATCACTTCCAGTAGATATATGAGCCTATATCTCTTTCTTCTAATTTAAAAAGTATTGAAAAAGATAGTTTTTCCCAATGTTTTGACCCTACATAATATGGGGGGGTCTACTTTCTCAGCCTGCTATATCTTTTCCTATCCAAGAAGCCAATGACTCACACTTTAGATTTTTGTTACAGTAGATTCTCTCTTCTGATAGTAATTTCTGCATTTGGGTAGGGTATGGTGTATCAAATAAACCAAAACATGTTTTAAAAAAAAAACATAACTTAACAAAATAAAAAATAAAATATCTCTGAGCATGCTGATATAAACAAATTATTGTATAAATCAATTAATCGGGGGAAAAGAAATACACCTTTCTTATAGAACACACTAGATAAGATATATAGATATCTCCCTTCCAGAAGATAGAGCTCAATTCTCTCCTCTCCTTGGATGCGGCCTGGACTTAGTGATTCACTTCCGAAAATGAAGTATGGAAAGGGGAAAACAGAAATATGACAAAAGAAATATGACAAAAACTACCTTAACCAAATGATGAAAAATAACATCAGGAGTTCCCGTTATGGCTCAGTGGTAACAAACCTGACTAGTATCCACGAGGATACAGGTTCAATCTCTGACCTCGCTCAGTGGGTTAAAGATAGAGTGTTGTTGTGAGCTGTGGTGTAGGCTGTGGCTTGGATCTGGCATTGCTGTGGCTGTGGTTTAGGTCAGCTGCTGCAGCTCCAAATTGACCCTTAACCTGGAAACTTCCATATGCCACAGGTGCGGCCCTTAAAAAAAAAGTAACATCACCACTTAACACTGTATGAATATCATGGTACTCCTTGATATGATGGTTAAGAAGAGCACTTCATATGCATGATACTCTTTCCACAAACACATAATTCCTAAGCAACCATGAGAAAAACATTAGACATACCTTAATTGGAGCACATATTACAAGATAACTAACAAGGATTCCTCAAGACTGCCAAGGTCAGAAACAAAAATAAAAACACAAAAAACGACAGAAACTGTCATGGACCAGAGGAGACAGGGGAGATGTGACAACTAAAATATGATGTGGCAGCCTGGATTGGACACTGGGACAGAAAGAAGACATAAACAGAAAAAGTAGTGAAATGCAAATAAAGTCTAGAGTTTTAGTTATAGTAATGTACCAATGTTAGTTTCTTTTGACAAATGTACCAGGATAATGCCAGAGTTTAACAAAAGGAAAAACTGGATAAGAGGCTTATAGGAACTCTCTATACTACCTATGTAACTTTTCTGTAAATACAAAAATATTACAAAATGGAAAAATTTCATGCTTCTGAAAAATATTTTAAAAACTAAGTAATGGAAAGGATGTATATAATCTGGAATACTAATATAGCGTTGGTGGGAATGCAAAATTATACAACCACTTCAGAAAACAATTTGGCAGTTTCTAATAAAATTAAATATACACTTACCATATGTAAAGGCAGTCCTATTCCTAGACCTTACATAAGAAAAATGATTATTTATATTTATTCAAAAGCCATTGAGGAAAGTTTAAGGCAGCTTTACACATTGTCACCAAAAACTAATAACAACTCAAATCCTACAATAGGTGAGCAGATAAGTAAATTGTGGTAATCCTTATGAAAGAATTTAGTCATGGAATATTACTCAGCAATAAACAGGAATGAACAATTAATACATACAACATATGGATAAATATCAAATGCATTGTTATACGTGAAAGATGCCAGACTCAAAATGATATATACTACATGATTCAATTTATATGACTTTCTAGAAAAGGCAAATTGTAGATGTAGATAGTAGACTAGTTATCTCTCTGGACATGGAGTGTAGGGATAGATTACCTACTAAAAAGCATCATGGGGGAATTTTAGGGAGTAATGGAAACATTCTGTATTATGAGTGTGATATTTGTTACATGAGTGTATGCATTTGTCATAACTCATATAACTGTATGCCAAAAAGAGTATTACTCTATGTAATTTTAAGTATATAGATAAAAAATAAATGTTGAAAGAAAGAGGATTGGATGTCATATCAGGATATGATATACAGTAAATTCTAACCAAAAGAAACCAAATAATATTGACAGTAGAGAAGACTGAGGCCTAAACAAAAATTATAAATTAAATAGATTTGCAGCCTTAAAGCAAAACTCAAATTTATGGAGTGAAAACATATAGATAATATGTTCCTTTTTTTTCTTTTTTTTGCCTTTTTGTAGGACCGCACCCGTGGCATATGGGGTTCCCAGCCTAGGGGTCAGATCGCCTCTGTAGCCACTGGCCTAAGCCACAGCCACAGCAAAGAGGGATCCGAGCCGCATCTGCGACCTACACCACAGTTCACAGCAATGCCAGATCCTTAACCCACTGAGCAACGCCAGGTAGTGAACCCACACCCTCATGGATGCTAGTAGGGTTCGTTAACTGCTGAGCCACAACCAGAACTCCTTTTTTTTTTTTTTGCCTTTTTAAGATAATATGTTCTAACCAAATGCAACTAAGGCTAGAAATTAATAACAGCAGGGTACTTATAAAATTCCCATTTGTTTTAAAGTTTATGCAGCGCACATCTAACTCATTAACAAAAGGAAATAATTGCACTTAGATAATATTTTACCATTAACGATGCAAATCTGACACATCTAAACATGTATATTGCATCTAAAAGTAGTAATCAGAGAAAACCTTACAACTTTAAATGCTCATATTAGAAATTAAAAGATAAAAATCAACAAATTATTTGATTCACCTTAAAAAATTTAGAAAAGAATACCAAAATAAACCCAATGAGACTAGAAGAGAAATAAAGGAACAGATATCAAGGAAAGAGAAAACAAACTTAGAGAAGATAATATCAAAAGAATCTGCTTTTAAATTCGTAAAATGCCCAACCTTGGAAAGACCTGTTGAGAAAGTAAGAAAAGCTACAAATCAATATCAGGAATGAAGACAGGAAATCATGGTGAGGAAGACAATATTGGAAAGATACTACTTCTCATTCACTTGATCTATGAATATAACATTATCCCAATTAAATAGTTACCAGAAGGATTTTTGATCAATAGAGTTTATCATCAAAAGTCTCGTTTAATTAACATCTAAAAGACCTACTTCAAGAATGGAAAAATGTGATCTCAAAAGTTAAGCATGAGATGGAAGAGGAATGGTGATCAAAGACAGTGTTAGTCAAATCTAATGCAAATCTAAACAGAAATTGTTAGCGTAAAAATAATGTACTAGGAGTTCCCATCATGGCTCAGTGGTTAACGAATCTGACTAGGAACCATGAGGTTGTGAGTCCGATCCCTGGCCTCACTCAGTGGGTTAAGGATCCGGCGTTGCCGTGAGCTGTGGTGTAGGTTGCAGACGCGGCTCGGATCCTGCGTTGCTGTGGCTGTGGCGTAGGCCAGAGGCTACAGCTCTGATTAGACCCCTAGCCTGGGAACGTCCGTATGCCGTGGGTGCGGCCCTAGAAAAGGCAAAAGACAAAAAGAAAATGTACTATTTGGAGGAATTTCAAAATATTAGAATTAAAATATTAAAGTGTTCAACTGTTAAAAAAAAAAAAAGAAAGAAATTTTCAGTTATCTTTGACCGTGTACATATGGACTTGGTTTCCCTGAGCCTGAACAGTGTAAGATGGTGAATAATTAAAGCCTAAGAAAAAAAGAAACAGAACAAGTGCTTCTCAGAAAACTAACAAACTACTGAAAATCAGCAGAAAAACAGCCAAAGAGTAAAACATATAACTATACTATGTAGACTCAGTTAAAATATTCTGACTCACCAATAGGCTCATGCCTGAGTGCCACTAAATCCAGCAAATCTTAAACTGGTAAGACAAAAACTTGTTTCAACTAAACGATAACTTTCCCTTGGAAACATCTGTGGTTGTTTTTGTTTGTTTGTGCCGTTTTACATTCAAGGAGTTCATGGATATACACCTCTAGCACTACTTTGTGCAGAAGTTACATAGAGCTTATGGGGTAAAACTTGTAACAGTAGACAGTATGCAGTATTCCACATACTCATTATTCTATATCTATAGAGCACATAAATAGTCTGTTTGTTCCAAAGTTCCCACAGAGAATGAGCTACTTTGTTCTTATTTTTTTTTCAAAATAACTATTTATTTTTTAATCCTTTGACCCTCTTCATCCATTCATCCCATCCCCAAACCCCCTGCTTCTGGCAACACCAATCTGTTTTTGTATCTATGAGCTTGTTTTTTTTGTTTGTTTGCTTTAGATACCACCTATAAAAGGGCATATGGTATTTGTCTTTCTCTATTTTATTTCATAATACCCTCTAGATCCATCCATGTTGTTTGAAATGGCAAGATTTCATGGCTCCTGAGTGATATTCTGCTATATATATATATATTTCCTACAATATCCCAGTTTCCTTATTCATTCATACTTTCATGGACACTTGGGTTGTGTCTTTATCTTGGCTATTGTGAAGAATGCTGCCAGGAACATGGGGGTGTATATATCATTTTGAGTTGGTGTTTTCATTTCCTTCAGATAAATACCCAGAAGTGGAAATGCTGAATCATATAGTAGTTCTTTTCTTAGTTTTTGAGGAAGTGGCTTTGATAGTGGTTGCACCAATTTACACTCCTATCAACAATTCAAGAGTGTTCCATCTGTTCCACATCCTCACCAACACCTGTTATCTCTTATCTTTTTGGTGGTACCCATTCTAATAGGTGTGGGGTGACATCCCACTGTGGTTTTGATTTGGATTTCCCTGTTGATTGATGGTATTGAGTACCTATTCATGTATCTATTGGCCATCTGTATGTCTTCTTTGGAAAAATGCCTTTTCAAATCTTCTGCCCATTTTTTAATCATATTGGTGCTTTTTTTTTTCTGTTGAATTATATATGTTATTGTACTTTGGCTATTAGCCCCTTATCAGATATATGATTTGCAAATATCTTCTCTCACTCAGTAAGTTGCCTTTTCATTTTGTTGGTGGTTTCTTTTACTGTGCAGAAGAGAGAGGCCTTTTCTGTATAGCAGGCTGTACATGAAACCAAATGTACTCTGAGAGAGAGTAAGTCCACTCTGTAACATAATTGTAAGGCCAAAGATAGGCTAGGGAACATTTACTTTGTCCAAGCAACATGGAATACATCAGGGGGTCTGCAGGCCCAGGAACAATCCAAGATAATATGCATGCCAAAGGCCAAAGTCTTCATATACTTGGCCCTGGGAACAGCCTTGCAGGCAGGAATGCTGTTATCACCGTAGTACTGTGTTCTAGATCCAGTTGAACTATATTTCTCCAGGAGCTTCCAGGACCATTAGAATTTGTCTCTCTTCACCTTTATAAGCCCCACCATTGCCTTTGTTCTGGGAGACAGTCTTCACAAGGCTGCTCCCATTGCCTAGATGTAAATCCCCAATTCTTTAACTTTCTTATAGAAATATGCTTTAACAGTCTGAAGACCCCATACTGACCCTTCATGTTGGATCAAATTTTCTATGCCTTGCCCAGCAGTCAACTCAGCTTAAAACACACTATGTTTGAATCTATTATTTTTTTATCACAGCAAGCCAAGATGGACGATGAACATAGGTAAAGCATTTAAAGTCTATCGTATTGTTGAGAAGGATGATAAAATAATGCCTAACTTTAGAACTCAAGTTAAATAGGGCATGTTAAAATTACTACTGTAACAATCTATAGGAATATATTGTATGTTTTCAGAACCAAGAGATAAGGAGAAAAAATGAAATAAGAGAAATAAAATGCCAATTCAAATAAAGGCTAGAAAGAAAGGAAAACAATCGAGGGAAAACTGTAAGATGATAAGATAGAAATTAAGTTAGAAAATAAAATAGAAAATCTAAATGTATTAGTAATCACAATAAGTACAAACAGACTGATAATGATTAGAGCAAAAAAATTTAAAAGCTTCCTCCTGTACTCCAAAATTATAAAATTCATTCTTTTCAAGCATATGTAAAACATTTATTATAAAAGTTAACCTCCTATTAGGCTATCAACCCCATCAACGTGTTTAATGTATTTAGTGTCATCCAGACTGATTTTCTGACCTTGATGCATTCCAATTAGAGATGTTACAAAAAGATGACATTAAAACATACATTTGGAAATTCAAAATTACATTCATGTCAAAAACAAATTATGATGGAAATTAGAAAACATGTAAAAGTAGATAATACTGAAAAGGCCAAATACAAAAGAACAAAATTTGTTAGATGTAAAGTGCCTCTTTTTTATAAAATAAAAATGAAAGTGAGTTAGCTAAAGACGTTACAAAAAGACATAATATTTAAATTAAAATAACATAATTTTTAAATATAAAAAAATATCAAAAATAGAATATACCTAGGTGATAAGTATGGCTGAAGGGAAGAGGAGCAAGAGTGTCACAGAAGAAGTCAGAGGAGTTCCCCCTGTGACGCAGTGGGTTAATAATCCAACTGCAGGGGCTCAGGTCACTGTGGAGGAACAGGTTTGATCACCAGCCCAGCACAGTGGGTTAAAGGATCCGGTGTTGCCACAGCTACTGCATAGGTCACAGCTGTGGCTCAGATTCAATCCCTGGCCTAGGAACTTCGTATGCTGTGGGTGCAGCTATAAAATTTTTAAAAATTTAAAAATTAAAAAGAAAAAAAGAAGTCAGAGAGGTAAGGGTGGGAAGAGGACCAGTTCATTTAGAGCCTTTCAGGTCATAGTGAAGACTTTGCCTCGTACTCTGAATGAGCTGAGGAATCATGGGAGAATTTTAAACAGAGTAGTAACATGATCTGATTGATAACTTACATTGAGACTAGACTAAAATGGGTCAAGGACTTGGTCTGAGAGACCATCTAAGATACTGCTACAATAATCCAGAGAGATGTGGTGGTTTGGGCCAAGTAAACAGCAGTGGAAATAGAGGTAGTCAAATCTGGAATATATTTCAGCTACAGAGCTGATAAGATTGGCTCATAGACAATGTTGGGGATGTGAGAAAGAAGTCACGAATGATAGCAACATATTTTGACCTGGGGACTAAAACTGTCGTTAAATAACATGAGAAAGACTATAGGAGTAGTGTACATGGAGTGTAATATAAAGAACTTGATTTAGGTGTTCCCATTGTGGCTCAGTGGAAACAAATCTGACTGGCATCCATGAGGATGCAGGTTTGATCCCTGGCCACGCTCAGTGAGTTAAGGATCTGGTGTTGCTGTGAACTGTGGTATAGGTCACAGTCGTGGCTCGGATTCTGTGTTGCTGTAGCTGTGGTGTAGGCTGGCAGCTACAGCTCCGATTTGACCCTTAGCCTGGGAACCTCCATATGCCTTGGGAACGGCCTTTGGTACATATTAAGCTCAGGTTATTATCAGATATTGAAACGAAGCTATGAAGCAGATGATTTGGAATATAGGTTAGGATTCAGAAATACATTATTTCTAACATGGCCAAGTCTTTACAAGTAACTTGAATACAGAGACTAGCATCTGAGATGACAAGTTAATTTATAGTAACACTACAATTAATTACCCTGATCCTATTCTATCTTGGTATAATTATCCCAAGGTCACAGTGGATCCTCAAACTGAGAATATATAGCCTTTTAACTCTTGTGACACAGGATGAAAGCATTTAACTTAGGCAGGACATGCAAATATATTTTTTAAAAAACTATGTTTTGAACCAGTTTCTTAAAGTTTTATCAATGGAAATTTTATGTTCCTAATAACGTAGTTTTAACTGTTGGTTGAAATGGTGCTTTCCAAGTTGGTAATGATTTTTGAAATTCTTAAATCTCTAAATACATTCTTTAAACCAATTAGCACTAAGGAAATTGGTCCAAGTCAGTTTCATGGTCAGTTCTTTTTATTTAGATTCCATGGTTGTTTTCCTGAAAGGGAAGATTAAACACAACATTATAAAAACAGTTGCTCAAGTTAAAAAGAAAACCTGTGACTAGTACAGGGAAATTTATTCAATGTTTTCTAATATTTACTTTTAATCTTCCTTCTCTCTTTAACCATTTTTCTTGGGATAGCTAACGAAAAACTCCCCTGCCGATTTTCACTTCCTCCCATCATGGGAAAAAATTGGCCTTGACATCTTTTTTTCTTTTGGTGCCTGATGGTACAACATCAAATTATTGTCAGAATCTGCCCTTTTAAGTCCCTGGTGTATAAAAAAATCCTCTTACTATTCCCCAATTTCCCTAGATGGTATGTTTACTTATAAAAAGGTCAAGCCGTATTCCTAGATATCCCAAGTTTTCCTTGTAATTTTAAGTGCAAGTCTTTAATTACTTGAATCTTCCTCCAACTCTGCACCCAGTTAATTTTCTTCCTCAGATTCTGTTTCCTTATTCCTTTCGTAAAGGTAATCCTACTTCTACTCATCTGGGCCCCATCTCCCTGCATCCTTTGAGAAATACAGTAATTTTTCGGCTCATTGGTAACCCAAGTCAATACTGACCTATGTGTTTTGCCCCTTGGAAAAATTCCATCCAATATTGTCTGTATTTGGTATTTTCCAACACGGTCACATTCTCTCTAGTGAAAGATGGGAGGGCTTGATCTTCTATGAAAACAAGAGGGAACTACATAGTTTTAGGCAGAAGATTAACAAAAACAAAAACAAGATCATCCAACTGATTATAATCATGAGAAGCAGTAGTTCTATCATGTCATAATCTATACTCGTTGCCATGAATAGAGTTGTGGCTTGAAGTTAGGCAATGCAGAAAGAAAAACAAAACCCAAATTTCACTTGATCAGCATTCAAGTCCTTCCTGTTGATGGATACTTATAAGGAATATGCATGGCTTCACACCAGATTACTACTTATCACCAGCCCATAGCTTTGTCCGTTATCATGTCAGGAGCATGAAGGGAAGCAGGTAACCAGGGCAACCAAAGGTGGCACATGCAGAGTTTATCATGATCAAAACCTCTTTTCTATTTCATTTCCAGCTATATGTGCCTTGCTAACTCTACGTCTATGGTCATATAAATATGGAAGTATAAAGTATCTTCTTCCTTGTTTTACCTACATCTTCCTACCTCAATGACAAAGATGTGTTTTTAAAGTCCTAGTTGTCAACTCAACTGACTTAGTATATGCTTTTACTAACACAAAAAACATATTCAAGCATATTCAACATCATGATTTTTCCATTCCGCTGTCAATAAGATCTTATATACATTACCCTTTTCCAGTAAAACAGTTTTCCCTTCTTCTCAATACTACGGATATGGCGTAGGGTTAGGCAATATAGACTACAATTTCCACTAGTTACATTAAGTAGTCATTCAGTGTATTCATTTATTTAGTAACCGATCCACATGAGTATTTCAATACAAGCCAAATGTAGCCACTTTTTCCATAACAATATGAAAAACTTGAGTGAACTCATCTCTGTAACTCAGATCCAATATATTTCTATTAAGACTTATGAGGGAATATATAGATTCTTCATTGGTCTTTGGGCAAAGAAAAATAATTACTATCTTAGAGACATGAAGAGTAACCAAATTAAAGTAGGAGCCATGAGAGATTGGAGAAAAAGGTGGATGAAAGTTCTTCATGGGAAAGGAAGGCCTGGGAGGGTCGGTGATTTGAAAGTGAGGGAGGAAAAGAGAAGGAAGAATTTAAAGGTGATATCCAGGCATCTGTTTTGTGTAATGAGGTGCACTGTGAACTCTGATCTCTCAGTCTGCAAACAATTCTCAAGCCCAATTATTCCCAGGTCCCAAAGTTTGATTTTCAGCAGCCTAGTGTCTGTGTTGACTAAGAAGTCTAGTGAAATGCTGTTGCAGTTCATATCTTAGCCTGTCTGATCACACGATGCACCCCTATCAATATGTCAGCTTAAAAACTTCACTCTGACAATAACTTGCCTGATTTCTAACCCTGTGTTTCAGACGGGGGTTATTTATTATGTCCTTTATTTAAGACTTACCCAGACTGAAGGCACCTTTTGAGGCCATGGACTCAAGTACTCAGTATATTAGTAAACTAACCTCAGAAAACAAGAAAGGTGGGGAGAACTCTACCTTCAGGAGTTTGTGACTACCAGTAGGCCTTTGTGTAATCACCAAATTAAAAACAATAACAACAAGAATTCATAGTAACATAGGTCATTACAGGTATCAGTAAGCAGGACAATCAGCCTTCGCTCAACTAGCAAGGAAGAAAATAACTTCCTTAAGACAGTCTTTTTTCACTGTGTTCTGGAATATTTCGAGTGTTGCCACACACACACACAAAAAGACTATTTTTATGTTTAAATCATCTACTCAGTAGTTCATTGTAAAAAAGTGCTATGTTAAACCACTTTTCACATACCCCCTAGACGTGCTCTATCCAATACCACCGCTAAATGCTGACCAAAGAAGCATATATAATTATCAGTGTTAAGTGGGAAGATGTTCCATTGGTAATAGCTTATAAAACAATTTAAACCTTTGCTGTCAATATAGTAGCCACGTGTGACGTATAGCTACTGAACACATGAAATATGACCAGTCCATATTGAAGTGTGCCATAATGTAAAATACACAGTATATTTTGAAGACAAATTATGAAAAAAGAATGGAACATATCTAATGTTTTTATATTAACTATATGTTTTATTTTAATTTTTTACTACTTTAGGGCCACACTTGTGACATATGGAGTTTCCCAGGCTAGGGGTCAAATCGGAGCTACAGCTGCCAGCCTACATCACAGCCACAGCAATGAGGGATCCGAGCCGCATTTGTGATCTACACCAGAGCTCATGGCAATTCCAGATCCTTAATCCACTGAGCAAGGCCAAGGATTGAACCCGTGTCCTCAAAGATACTAATCAGGTCCGTTAACCACTGAGCCACGAAAGGGAACTCTTTATGTATATGTTTTAAATGACACTATTTTGTATATATAGGGTTAGAGAAAATAAAAAATATTGTTAAATAATTTCACTCATTTGCTTTATACCTTTTAAAATGTGGTCTCCATTTCTCTAATAATTAGTGATGTTGAGCACATTTTCATGTGCCTGCTGGCCATCTGTATATCTTCTTTGGAGAAATGTCTGTTCAGGTCTTCTGACCATTCTTCAATTGGGCTGTTGGGTTTTTTGTTGTTGAGTTGTATAAGTTGCTTGTATATTTTAGATATTGTTGGTTGCATTATTTGAAACTGTTTTCTTCCATTCCATAGATTATCTTTTTTTTTTATGGTTTCCTTTGCTGTGCAAAAGCCCGTAAGTTTGATTAGGTCCTATTGGTTTGTTTTTGTTTTTATTTCTGTGGCCTTGGGAGACTGACCTATGAAAACATTTGTACGTTTGATGCCAGAGAATGTTTTGCCTATGTTCTCTTCTAGAAGTTTTATGGTGTCTTGTCTAATGTTTAAGTCTTTAAGACATTTTGAGTTTATTTTTGTGCATGGTGTGAGGGTGTGTTCTAGCTTCATTGATTTACATGCATCTGTCCAGTTTCCCCAGCACCACTTGCTGAAAACACTTTTTTCCCATTTTGTATTCTTGCCTCTTTTGTCGAAGATTAATTGTCCATAGGGTCTGGGTTCATTTCTGGGTTCTCTATTCTGTTCCATTGATCTGAATATCTGCTTTTATACCAGTATCACACCTCACACCAGTCAAAATGGCCATCATTAACATGTCAACAAATAACAAATGCTGGAGAGGGCATGAAGAAAAGGGAACCCTCCTACACAGCTGGTGGGAATGTAAACTGGTACAACCACTAAGGAAAACAGTATGGAAGTACCTCAGAAAAACTAAATGTAGAACTACCATATGATCCAGCAATCCCACTCCTGGGCATATATCTGGACAAAAATTTCATTCAAAAAGATTCATGTACCCCTATGTTCATCACAGCCCTATTCACAATAGCCAAGACATGGAAACAAGCTAAATATCGATAGGTGAATGGATTAAGAAGATGTGGTACATATACACAATGGAGTACTACTCAGCCATAATAAGAGCAAATAATGCCATTTGCAGCAACATGGATTAAACTAGAGACTCTCATACTAAGTGAAATAAGTCAGAAAGAGAAAGACAAATACTATATGATATCACTCATATCTGGAATCTAATATACAGAACAAATGAACCTATCTACAGAAAAGAAACAAACCCATGGACTTGAAGAACAGAACTGTGGTTGCCAAAGAGGAGAGGGAAGGAGTGGGTTGGACTGGGAGTTTAGAGTTAGTAGATTCAAATTATTGTATTTGAAGTAGATAAGCAATAAGATCCTGCTGCAAAGAACAGGGAACTATATCCAATCACTTGTGATGAAACATGATGGAGGATAATGTGAGAAAAAGAATATATGTGTGTGTGTGTGTGTGCGTATATACACACATGCGCACACACACACACACACACATATATATAAATATATGTATATATATATATATATATATATATATATATATATATATATATAGTATGACTGGGTCACTTTGCCATACAGAAGAATTTGACAGAACATTGTAAATCAGCTCTACTAGAAAAAATACAAATCTTAAAATATGGTTTCCGTAAAATTTAAATTACACATGAAGACAGACATATTAAACATTACTGCTCTATACATATTTTTAGAGTATATGCCAGATAACAGTTCTGAAATGTCCTTTAGCTGTCTGTTGTCTCCTTAATATCATTTTTCCAAACTAAACTACTACGAAATATAGTTAGCCTATTGCAGTACATTATAACAAATCCTTAGTTAACTAGGGAATTCATTTGAAGTTAAATAAAATTTTCGGTTATATTTTCTCAGATTTCAAAACATGATATTGGCAACTTTTATTAGATTCCAATTGGCATCATTAGCTGATAATCGTCATGTGTGATTATCAACACTCAAGAAGACAGACAACTTAAGCAAATGGTGGAAACATAGGGGACTTACCCCATCTTTTCATTCAGTGCTATATTTTTCTCATTTTCAATTAGCACAAGCAATCTTCTTATAGAGTAGCAATACAACATAACTACATATGCTAAGTGATGCTGTGAATTCAGACTGTGAGATTTCCCTTGGAGATTAAATTACCTTTGAAATTCTCCAGCTGAACCAGCATGATTTTTCTCTTCCACTCTGTTCTTGGCCTGGAATCCCTAGTGATACAATTTCTTCTTAGAGACAATACATCTAAATGGCTCTGTGGTACTCTCTGTGCTCTGCTTAAGCCCAATATCAACAAAGATGATGAATGATTTGTGTTTTAGCCTGCCCTGCCATTCATCCAGCTGCCTTCAAGTACTATAGACAGAAAGGGATTCGAATTACTAGTGACCTCTTTCCTTGATATCAGGTAGAACAAATTGTCTCTAATGAAGACTTGGATTCTGTTTTCAAGCTAGGATTTTCCTTCAAGTGTGTTAAAGTTTGTGGATAAAGACATTCTATTAGACTCATAAAATTTATAGATAGCTTGGCCAGGTGTATTGCTCCTACACACTCCTCTGATTTCCTCTGATGTATCCCATACTACTAGACAAAGGCTGGACCTGCCGTATATCAAGTAGCCTGAGGGAAAATGAAAAGTTCCATTAATTACCTAGACATTTGATTCACTCAGTTACTACCATTTACTCATCCATCTAGAAATTTCTAGACAATGAATAAAGATTTTCAGTTTCAATTTATTAATTTAGGCTTCATCTAGAGCTAGTCACTTTATAAGTTCTAACTCACATAAGGTTATTATGACTTGCCCCCTTTTTAATAGAGGGGAAAGTAAAACATTAACAGCATCTATATTTTCAGCCTTCACACAATTCCATATCAATATCAGAATCTTCCATGTCCAGCTGAAAGCAAAATATACACTTCAAAATCACATTAGATAGCCCTAAATGCCTTGTGGAGTGATTTCAGGGGAGTGTGGTACATGCAGTTTCTGAATCACGCATATTAAATATGGGCAGTAGTCATAAGACTACTATGTTTGTGGATAAATGCAAGTAAGATAATATTTGGAGGACATGGTGGTTATACCTAAGATTAGAATAAAGCTAAAATGATTCAGAGGTCAAAACATTCCAATAATAGGCACTTGGAAATCCTAGTGTCTCTGGTATTCATCCCAAATCATGGGCCTGTTTCTTTCTTATATCACACACACACACACACACACACACACACACACGCACACACACATATTACATGTATATACATATTATATGTATATGTGTGTGTATGCATATTGAGGTTCCTTTATTCAGGAGTTCTCAAAGTAATTAAAACCACAGAATCTTGTTCCAGGGTTAGCAAAGTTTTTCTATCAAGGGCACACTGTAATAGCCTAATACTTAGAACTTTGCTGGCTATGTAATCTCTGTTGCAACTTTTCACTCTGCCATTGTAGCATGAAAGCAGTCATAGACAATACATAAACTAGTAGGCATGGCCATGTTCCAGTAAAACTTTATTTACAAAAACAGGTGATGGGCTGAAGTTGGAGTGTAAGTAGGAATTTTTCAACCCCTACTTCATTCCAATGAAATCCCACATCAAATCCCAGGAGATTCTAAGAGTCACAAAGTGAAGTTCAAAAACACAGGTAGGTAAGGAATACCCCATCAGTTTCTTCTCATCATATTCCAAATAAAACACCTCTATAACACCACTTGGTGGCAAATTTCATCTCAGTAATTCTTGGATTTTCTCTCTCCCCTACTCTATAATCATATGTAGCAGCAAGACAATGCAGTAAGTTCATGTGTCATCTGCTTGTACCTGTTATCACTAACACCTCCATTAATGGGCCTCTTCATTCCTCACTCTGTGCTATTTGCTGCCATGCTTGAAGCATAGATATTGGTGGAAATACTGGGAACCACCATAGGTGCACCATGAAGGCATTATATCCATTTAAATTTTTCTGGGCTGGAGATAGATATCCTTGAGATAGTGAGCAAGTGGATAATTGCATAAGGACAATGTAGAAGAAGTAAAAGAAGGCTCAAGAATGGAACGCAGGGTTGCAACAACATTTAAGAAGAGACCGAAGAAAAAGGGTGCCACCCAAGCTCATGCTAAGAAGTGGCTGGGAACCAATGAAAGAAGCCAAATATTAGCATCATGAAGTACAACAGAGAGGGCAAGTAAGTGAGGCACTATCCACCAGGAATCACAAGTAAGACAACAGTGTCTTAGAAGGATCTGCCAGAGTTCAGTCATAAGAACACTAGCACCTTTTAGGTATTCTGAGCAAAGAGTGCTTTTAACATAGCGAATGAGAGGCTTATGCAACTATTGAAAACCTGAGGGTGAAAGAGGCCATAGCTGGTTTTCAGGAGATCTGGAAGAAGAGCGGGTACAGGGACGCTGCCTCCATAACTTTAGTTGCTTTCAACCCTAAAGAAGAGGAGCCATAGGGAGTTCCCACTGTGGCATAGTGGGTTAGGAATCTAACTGTGGTGGCTTGGGTCACTGTGGAGGCACAGGTTTGATCCCCTACCTGGTGCAGTGGGTTGAGGAATTTCAGGTTACCTCAGCTGTTGCAGCTGCAGCTTGGATTCAATCCCTGGCCCATTAAAAAAATTAAAAAAAGAAGAAGAGGAGCCATAGGCTGCCAATTTTCTAAAGCTCTGCCCACACAGGCCACCAAAGAATAATGACTTCTCTTTCTTGTCGCCGCCCACATTTCATGTTACTGGCTAGAGGAGAGAGGATATAATCCAGAATCATGGAGGCAAGTTAATTCCAGAAAAGGCAGTTTCAGTATGATGGGGAGAGAAATGAGAAGGGGGGTAGCCAAGTCACCCAGTGGCAAAAGACATGCCAGTAAAGTCATCAAGAGTCACTTATTAACATCTTTGAGTCACTTATATATGCTGGCACTCTCTTAGCCTCTTTATAGGCCTTATCTCCTTTAATGTAAGGTAGGTATTATTATCGTTGCGCAGATAGGGTCAATGTTGCTCAAGTTTGCTCAAGCTTACATGGTTAATAAATACAAAAATGATAATAGGAATTCAGGTCTGTCTTCAACATCCCTTCATATTCCACTGATTACCTACTTATATCCAATAACGTAAAAGATGACTGAAGAAGTTACACAAAATAATGAAAACTTCCACTATCAAAATTTTAATAATGTATAATAATCCAAGACATCTTGAACAATAATATGCACTCCATTCTATATATCTATATTCTTGATAACTATATGCTTGAACATTAAATCCTTGTGAATGACAAGTGCACTGTGATAGGCCTTGCCTCTTCAGCCTACCCCATGGCTGGGACCACCGAAGTCACGTGACTTCTCCAGAAGGGCAGACCCTCTAAAGTTACCCTAGTCCTTTGTTTACTATAAAATCTTAGATCTTAGTAAACTTCTTAAAATGAGGGTTTTCACGATGTTACAGCTGCTATCAAATCAGCTGCCAAAAAAATTAGGATTGATTTCATTCTTGAAAAATCTTTATTGTGACTTCACCAAGATAGATGCATGTCTACTTTGTCCAGTTAGGGTAAACATATAGATTGGAATATACTGTGCATCTGCAATAATGGCCACATCATATTAATTAGATAGTTGGTCCATTATCCCGTATTGAATTTTCTCACTTACATTATTAACACACAAATACAATGTTACTTTTGCTATTGTAATTCTCAAAGCATAAACTATTTGCATATCATTATTATTTTGATCATTTAATGACTTGCTTTTTAATGCATTTTTAATGGAACAGGAAAATTTTCATCACAACATAAATTATGAAAATCACAGCTAAAACTATTTTTTAGTCCGTTTGTGATGTTTTACCAAAAAACCGCTTCATTTTCACAACTTGAAAAATGGTTATATTTAGATTTCACAGTAGCTCTTTCAAAGTATATATTTCTATTGATACCAATAATTTAACCTTATAATTTTGAGGAATATTTAAGTTCTCTCAATGTATACATAAGATTAGGTTGCAAAATAATTTAAAATGAATTTTAAGGACTGGAGAGATTATTGGGATCATAAAAACCCTGAATTAAAACAAAAAGGAGCTGACATTGAATCAGACCTACTGGTAAAACTGTACAGAATGAGGTGAGAACCTGAGCAGTTATATAAACTTAATTGCAAGATAGAATGTTTATCTCTAGAAAAATAAACCATCATACAGAAGCCCAATAAACCATAAAAGTACATTAGGTTCCACCTGATAATTATAAATTTACTTCATTTAATTTTCAAACTCAATTTGTTAATGTTGACTTAATTCTGTTTTTTATGTATGACAAACCTTCAGTATCTCCTTTAGTCAGGCTAATCCAGCATGTGTTTGCTGCCTAAAAAATCTGGCAGCTCTATAGAGAAAAAAAGTGTGCATCAAATCCCTAATGAGTGCAATTTACATTATAAGGAGGGACAACAACATTCAGCACTTTCTTTCTAAGGAAAGGACTAGGGAGTTCCTTAGAAAGATCTAGTGATTTCTAAAACATGCAATGTTTCTATGCTTGCAAAGAAATAAAAATAAGACAGTTCCTGGTTATTCCGCAACCTCAGCTCCAGTAAAATCCCAAGTTATATTTAGCACTGAAATTTAAAATTCCCAGAAGTGCTACTAACTTTTAAATATTTCTTTTCTAGGTATTATTACTGATATAAAAAAAAAACTTGTGATAATTGGAAAGACACTGCACATATATGATGATTGATATTCATTTATGTGAAACAGTGACACTCTTAATTTGTTTTGACATGAATTGCCTTGACTAAGTCTTCAAAGGATGACAATCTGCATCTTGCATTCTCTCCATCAAAAATAATTAAGAAGGATGACTTTTTTTAAACAGATAGTTCATACAGTGCAATATCACAAAAACAAACAGCCCAATCAAAAAATGGCTAGAAGTTCCCTTTGTGGCTCAGTGGGTTACAAATCTGGCTAGTATCCATGAGGATGCAGGTTCTATCCCCAGCTTGACTCAGTGGTTAAGGATCCGGAGTTACGGTGAGCTGTGGTGTAGGTCTCAGACACGGCTCAGATCCTGCATTGCTGTGGCTGTGGTGTAGGCCACCAGCTGCAGCTCCAATTCGATGAACTGTATAGCCTGGGAACTTCCATATGCCACAGGTGTGATCCTAACAAGCAAAACAAAAAAATAATAATGGGCAGAAGACTTAAACAGACATTTCTCCAAAGAAGACATACAGATGAAAAAATGTTCAACATCACTAATTACTGGAGAAATGCAAATCAAAATTACAGTGAGGTATCATACCAGTCAGAATGGCCATCATCAAAAAGCCTATACATGACAAATGCTGGAAAGAGTGTGGAGACAAGGAAACCCTCCCACATTGTTGGTGGGAGGGTACATTGGAGTAGTCACTATGGAAACCAGTCTGGAGGTTCCTTAAGAAACTAAAAATAGTTAAAATATGATCCTGCAATCCCACTCCTGGGCACATATCTGGAGAAAACTGTAATTCAAAAAGATACATGCACTCCAATATTCACAGCAGCACTATTTACCATATAACATGGACAGAGGAATGAATAAAGATGTGGTGTATATATATATACAATGGAATATTACTCAATAACAAAAAGGATGAAATAATGCCATTTGCAGCAGCATGGATGGAACTAGAGATTCTCATACTAAGTCAAGTCAGAAAGAGAAAGACAAATACCATTTGATATCACATATAAATGAATCTTAAAAAAATGATACAAACTTATTTATAAAACAGAAATAGATTCATAGGCACAGAGAACAAACTTATGGTTACCAAGGGGAAGCGTATGGGGAGGGATAAACTAGTAGTTTGGGATTAACATACACACACTTCTATATATAAAATATATAACCAACAGGGATTTGCTGTATAGCACATGAACTAAACTAAATACCCTGCAATAAACCATAATGGAAAAGAATCTGAAACTACATACCTGAAACTAACGCAATATTGTAAATAGACTATAGTTAAATGTAAAAAATTTTTAAAGAAATACATTTTAATTCTATTTCATTAGTTTGCTAATTTCTCTGATGTTATGTACTATCTTAGTTAATTGTTTTTTTCCATCTTGAGTGTTTCATTCCCAATTACTGTAACAACATTATCATATATGTGTAACGGTCAGAATCACAGCCCACTTGCCACATTTAGTTTCAACAGTAATTATTAGGAGTATCGAAAAAATTAATCAGTAGTCCATCTAAGAAAGAAATGGAAAATTTTGATCTAACCTGAGGATTACAAGCCCAGAGACAGTCTTTCAGAGAGCTCGGGCTGTTCTGCTCCTTAAGAGTTGTCAAAGCACAGTTATATGAGTTTTTGAGACAAAGGGTTATAGATCAAACGATATATTAGTAACAGTTTACACAACTCAGATCTAGACATACAAAGTTGGTAGTGAATCAAAGGTCATCATGGCCCCTTAAAAGATTAAGAAGGAAGGTTGGGAATTCTCTGATGGCCTAGTGGGTAAAGGCTCCTGAATTTTCACTGCTATGGCTTGGGTTGCTGCAGTAGTACAGGTTTGATCCCTGGCCTGGGAACTTCCACATTCTGTGGGTGTGACAAAAAAGAAAAAAGAGAGAGAGAGAGAGAGAGAAACAACCTGAAATAAATGTTGCAATTCTCATTGGGAAAAGAAAAAGAAGGAATGTTTTCTTCTACGGAATTCTGGTTAATGCAGGTACACAACATGCACTAAAGGGGAAGGAGGAGGCCTAAAGGGCAAAGAAAAAATTCGTTTAAATTTTTCTCCTCTTGCCATAAGATATGAATTTCATTTCATCAAGTGGGTATGTTTGGGTATGTAAACAAATTGGATTTATGACTAAATCTGCGGAGTTAGTCTTTACTTTTCATGCATTGTATGAGGCTACCTGTTTAAGAAGAACCTACAGAAAACTCAGTATTGTCATTTGTGAAAACACCAGGCATTTTCTCACCTCCAGGTTCTTGACTTGTCTATTCAATATGCATAGCAGGTTCTTCCAGATAGGTCCACAGCTTACTCCTTTACCTCTTTCAAGTCTTTGCTTAAATGTAACCTTCTCAGCAAAGCCTATACTGGCAACCCTATCTAGTACTCTAATTCCCCTTTATCCATAATCTCAGTATCCCTTATCCTGCTCTATTTGTTTTTCTTCTCTAAAATACACACCCCGAAAGGCACTGGCTTTTTATCCATATAAATTTTTATCCATATCATTCATTGGTGCATAAATGGCACCTAAAACAGTATATGACACATGATATTTGCTCAATAAATATCTTTAATAAATGATTTCTGCACTGAAAGTGTGGCCTGAGAAGTCTATGAATACAAACATCCACATCACATTTAATAATTCCCTGTGGCCAAAAATGATTACAGTTCTCAATTACATAAGATCTGAAATTTAGTCAACTCGTTTATATTCGCGGTAAGTAAAAAATTAACTCTGTGCCATTTCTTATGTTATTATCCCAGGTTCATAATATTAAGTTTTCCTCCATCTCTAACAGTCAACCAATTACTTTTGATTTACTTCGTGAGGAATTTCCTTTAGAAATTTAAGCCATGTCAGTTCTAAGAATACAATTCATTAAACTTGAGAAAGAGATCAAATGTCATTATGTATATAATTATTTGCTTTTATTTACATGAGCTTAATACATTGATGATACTATGATAATAATTAATTGGTAACTAATATGTAATATAAATGCACAAGTCTGGCATAATGCCCAAAAAAGGTAACCTGAAAATCTCCTCATGACAGAAGTCCAGAAATAATAAACAGAATTTGACCATTTCATAAGCAATACATAGCTGAATTTGCAAGAGAGAAATGGAAGTTTCCTATGATAAGAACAAACAGGGGGTTAAAAAACCAGAAGGAGTAGAGTCATCCCAGAAAATAGAAACTATTATTTAAAATAAAAGCAAGTTAATTAGGAAGTTGGTTACATAAGGGATGAAAGAGCTGAAAGACAAGTAGGGTACAGTGAATAAACCAAGAGACTATCTACATCAGGAAACCACCTGCATACTGATTTTATGGCTGGGGTAATGGAGGAATCAAGAGAAGTGAATTGACTGAGTTTCATAGTCACTAAATTGTGGAAACAGTGCATACCAGGCAGTTTGGCTACAGAATCTGTGTTCTTACCCAGAGAAGAAAATCGGGCAGATAAATAAAACAATCAAATTGATCTTTTAAAATGGAAACAAATATAATAATTAAAATTAAAAACTTATCAAACATAGATAAACAAAATTACTGAACTGGAATCTTCGTATGACTCAGTTATCCAGAATACGTAATGGAAAGAAAGCAAGTAAAATAAGAAGGTCAGAAATATGGAGGAGTGGGGGCTCCCTGGTAGCCTGGCAGTTAAGGATCTGGACTGTCACTGCTGTGGCTCTGGTTACTGTTGTGGTGCAGTTTCAGTTCCTGGCCTGAGAACTTCTGTATGCCATGGGTACAGGAAAAAAAAAAAAATAGGAGAGAGAGAGAGATGGGGGAGAGGAGAATCAGAAAATAAACATACTTCTAATCAAAGGCCAGAAACGGAGAAGAGAAAGAATGAATGATTTTTCTTTCCTGAATTGATGAAATAGATGATTTTCTTGGAAGGAAAGGACAACGTAGGTAAACCTAGTAGGATAAAATAAATCCAGAAGAATTTATTTGTAAAACAGAAACAAAGTCACAGATTTCAGAGTCAAACGTAATGGTTTGACCAAAGGGGAAACCATTGGGGAGGAGAAGTTAATTGGTAGGGATTAACATGTACACAGTACTACATATAAAACAAGTACCTACTGTATAGCACCGGGAGGTCTACTCAATGTTCTGTAATAATCTATAAGGGAAAAAAGAATGGATATATATATAATGCACTTTTATGCACACCTGAAACAACTAATACAATATTGTAAATGAACTATACTCCATAAAGTTTTTTTAAAGCAGAAAGTAACAGAAAAATTCTAAACGGCCATTTGAAATGATAATATGTTCAAAGCCCTAGTATTCAGAAACATACAGGATTAAAATGATATTAAGATACAATTTCTCACTCGCCAGACTGGCAAAGGTTAAAGGGTCTTACAACAACAATTTAAGGTAAAAATGTGAGGAAATAAGATTCATGTTTTAATGAGGCTGTAGATTCATACAAATCTACAGAACAGTTTGTAGATACCTACTTAGAGCAAAGAAGTATACATCCTCCTTTCGCAATTACATTTGAGGATTTAAGGCACGGAGAAGCTCTTACATATATTTTCAAGGACTGTTATTCACACCTGTCTGAATATCCAAAAGAGGGAACACCTAAAACTTCCAGCAATAGAGGAATGAGTAAATTGACTGTGATACTGATATATATTGAACAACACATGGCACTGAAAATAAATGAGCTAGATTTACTTGAATCAACACGGATAATTTCTAAAATCATAATGTTGAGTTAATATGAGGTTACAAAATGATCTATAAAGGCTAATGTTTTTATTAGCCTTGTGTTTTAATTAGGCTTATTAGCTTTTATGTTTTAAAATAGCATAAAATAATACCACATATTGTTTATAAAGAAACATAAACATATAGTAAAATTTTAAAACTTGCCATGGGGATAATATATGACTTCTCCATGGAGAGAAAAGGAAAAATTGTTTGGGTTATCATTCACTTATTTTAAAAATCTCATACAAATAAGGTAAAAATATTACTATCTGTTAAATCTGAATGGGGATCATATTTGTTCCTTGCTTTTGTTGTGCATCTGAAATATTTTGTAAGTTAAAATGAAAAAAAGACAAAATTAAAATGGGAACCAGAATTTACCACTGTGGCACAGTGGGTTAATGTTCCAGCTTGTCTCTGGAGGCACTGGTTTAATCCTCGAGCCAGTGCAGTGGGTTAAGGATCCAGCAGCTTAAGGATACTGCAGCTGTGGTGTAGGGGCAGCTACGGCTTGGATTCAACCCCTGGCCCAGAAACTTCCATATGCTGTGGGTGTGGCTGAAAAAAAAATGGGAACCATTTATATAGCACATAATGTCTAGTTATGGATCTACCAGTGAATAAGCATTCTCATGTCACCAGAGCCCAATTTTGATTACTATCGCACTTGGACATTACTACTATGACACTAAAATATCCAGTCAATTCAGTTGACTTAGTCCAAGATTAGTCAACATAGGAGGAAAAATAAACATAAAACATCATTTGGAGAATTGAGTGCTCTTCATCTAATCAGTCAAAATTATTAAATGGCTATCATGGGGCAGGCTTTTGCAGAATTTCTTAAGTTGTAAGTAACATTTCATAAACAGACTCAGAATAGCTCTGGAATAATTTTCCATTAGATTAAAGGGTTTATCCGTGGTCAGCTTTCATAAAGTCAAAGGGAGGGAGAAATGGACAGATTTTTCCTCACTTAAAATACTGATTTCTAAAATGATTCTAACTTTTAGCATAACAATATAACCATAATGAAATAGACAAATGCAGGCAAATGCAGCTTGATTCCAGAAAAGGAGCAAGTACCCTTGCCACTACAAAGGAATTCAGCATCCTAAAAATTAGGTCATCTGAGTAACCTTCAGCCAATGAAACATCCTCTTCACATCCTGAAAAGAACACTACTAACATTATCTTCACCATCTGCATTGATAATATCAACTGAGTATGATGGGAAAGATTCAGCAGGGGGCTTTTTTTCCAATGAGTCACATTCCCAGGGGCCAACCAAATGTGTCTCTGACAGAGAAGTCAATACTTATGAATAACCTTTGCTTTTTAGAGATTCTCTACTTCTATGGACATCCACTCCTTCACTTAAAACATTTAAGGGTTGCCAACTCTTGCTAATAAATCAGACACATTCTCTTATTGATTAGTTATTTATTACTACATAACCAATAACACCAAATCATAGTGGCTTAAAATGACAATAAGTTTTATTATCTCATTATTTCTCTGGGTGAGAAATTCCATTATTACTTCACTGGGCAGTTGTGGTTCCATGTTTCTCAACCAGAAGTCAATCATTTGAGGACTTCACATGGCTGGGAGATAAGTTTCCAAGCTGCTCTGTTATGTGACTGGCAAGAGAGCAGGAGAGCCCTGTTCCTCTCTACATGGTCCTCACCACAGGAGTACTTACGTGTTCTCACACGGCAGCTGGGTTTTCCCATTGTGAGTGGTGGGAGAGCAATGTGGAAGCCACATTGTTTTTATGACAGCCTTGGAAATCATAAACTGCCATTTCTGCCATATGCTATTCATTACAGAGTGTCACCCCTGATTGGCTTTGGGAGAAGATAACATAGGGGCATAAATACAAGAGGCAAGGATCATCGGAAGCCATATTGAAAGCTGCTTTCCATACCTTCTTTCCAAACAGTTCACATTATGTAATTCCAATACAGTATGATAAAGGGCTATGGCATACATTTTTTAAGTCTTAAACTTGACTATCCCTAGAAGAGAAAACTAAACTGTTCCAATTATCCTTCCCCAAAGACCTAAGATACAACAGAGAGATAAAACCCCAAATCACTGGCCATATCCTAATTTTGTTTTTGGATAAAGCTTATGAATCTTAAGAGTTGTTGTTTACAAATGTTTTTCATCATTTTGACAAGAAGGAAGTTAAATTTTTAATATCCATCTTAGAAAAGATGACATTTGAGGTTAACACTGAAAACGTCAAATGGAATGCTTGAGGCAAGCCTATATATCAAAACTGGCAGATTGAAACAGGAAAGATGCCTTGGAAATCAGATTTTAAACTTAACCTGGTTTTCCAGTTTTGCTTACGGAAAATAATATTCCAATTTAAAATAGGTTTTATATTTGCTCTTTAGAGGATTAAGCTCATGGCTATTGAGAAAACAATTATGATTATTCTCCAAAGCTGTATCATTCAAGTATCATGTTTTGAGCTCATAGTATAACCACTTCTCACAAAGATCTTTTCTAATTGGACCAAAATGTTCAAGTGGACAAAGGAAGAAAAGGGAGTATGGTTTCCCCTGGTTTTCCCTCGTCAGGTTAATAAGCGGGCTAATGTGTGGGAACTGCTTTCCTATTTGGCTCTCTTTCCAGTTTGGATTGAGTTCCTATCTCGGGTCCCACATCTACTTACTTTGTACATATGCTAATAGTCTACTTGGATTGGTTCTCTGATGTTCATCTTGACTTTCTTAAAGTAACTTGCATCACAGCTTGACCAATTTCTGTTGATATAACATACTAGGACTTAAAATCACAGCTTTACTCACTACACTTGTCGTTTGTCTCTGTTTTTACGTTGCTTTCATCTATCATCTGAGCACACTTGAAGGCAAACTCTAGCCTCTTTTTTTCCTACATATATTTTGAAGCTGCTTCTCCATTCCTCAGTCAATTCTGTGAGATAGCTAGTATCCTTTCAATACCTTTGACCTTTTGCTTAAGTCAACTAGAGTTGGTTTCTGTTGTTTGCAGTCAAGAACACCAACTGATGCAAAATATTCCTGGAACTTATAACAAGGATGTTATTAAAATTCTCAGAAAAATATAATTCTGGCTCAAAAGAATAAGCTTTCAGTTATCATCCGGAATCTCAATAAAATTTGGCTCCAAATGTTTTTATGGAAACTAAAATTCTGTATAGTAGTTCTTACAGTTTCTGGATGAGAACTTCTAAAACTCTTCTAGGATTGAAAAAACATTTTAAGAGTTGAAAACCAGTAAACTGCTGCTTTAATAAGACTAATTAAAGAATTTATCTGTTTAAAAAAAAAAACAACTGATACTGAGAGCATTACAGTGAGTGTGTTGCAGGCCACAGATACTCAGGAATATAGAAAAAGCTAGGATTCATTATCTTGCTTAGTGTGGATTGAATGCAGTGAAAGAGCCTATTAATATTTACAGATAATCATCCAGTAGTTCATGGCATACAGTGACAAAAGAGATTATTAAACAGGTATCTAGGAACCTAGAATGTGGTGATCGTTGAAGATAAATTTTAGAGGAAGTGGTTGTCACTTTTTGGGACATATGCAGAAATTCAAGAACCAGTGGGAGTGGGGGTGGCTGCTTCTAACAGTTCTGGACACTTTATGGGAAAAAAAAAAAAAGCAAATATTTTCAAATCCCTAAATCCTAAGATCACGACAAGGATTTTTGACCAGGATGCTAAATGAATCTGTTTATAGGGTTTCGAGGGTTAAGAGGAAAACCAGACGCTTAATGTGATCCGTGAGTTGCCAAATCACAATTTCAGTTAAATACACAGCTTTCCTACTTCTCTATTGGGAAAGGTATGGCACTGAACAGAAACAAGTTGGATATAGATAATATGAAGGGTAATATCAGTAGCTACAGAGGTCTCAGAGTATTCTCAAATCTAAAAACCCACAGCCAAACCATCCCTGCCTCTCTTAGTGAATGTAAGTCTCCTCTGTAAACTCTTGCTTGCAGATGCTAACACAATCCTTGAGAAGTTATGTCCTGAGAACAAGTGAATACACCTCTTATCTCTCACCTCATCCATCATCGTCTCCTGGCCTAATGATACAGGCAGATCTCAGTATTCTCTGGGGGAGATTAGTTTAAAAGCTTAATGCCAGAGGAGAATTCATATACATGGAAGTTCCCAGACTAGGGGTCAAATCCGAGCTGTAGATGTGGGCCTTCCCCACAGCCACAGCAACACTGGATCTGAGCCACATCTGCAACCTACACCACAGCTCACGGCAACACCAGATCCCCAACCCACTGAGCGAGGCCAAGGATTGAACCCGCATCCTCATGGATACTAGTCGGGTTCATTTCTGCTGTACCACAATAGGAATTCCTGATTACTGGACTTTTCTAATTTGTATCCACATAAATCTAAACATTAATTATAATGAGGCTTTCTGACTATGATTAACCAAGAGAAGAAAAGCATTTTTATGTTGGGTTAAAAATAAAATTATCAGTATACGTATTTTTTTTTTTTTTTTTGCAGATGGGCTAACAGTAAGTTAAGATTATTTCTGTTTGCCCAGCTGGATGACTAAAACTTCTTAGTAACAGTGGTCATACCAAATATAACTGGGATGCTAGAAATTCCTTTCTATAACATAGGGGGATGGACCCAATGAAAAAGATTTGTTTTGTGTTCCCTTCCCCAGAGGAAGCTCAGAAGACATTTCCTTCATTCCAAGCCTGAAAAATATATTCATGATAACATCTTTATAAAGGTTTTTATAACACTGCTCTTTCTGGCAGTATATTAAGATAACTTAAAAATCACCTCAGTATAAAATGGATACATAAGCCCCATAAAATACAGAACACAACTTCTTAATGTATATCTGATTTTATAAGATAATAATGAAAAATTGAATTGAAGAAGCTGAGAACCAGCACATTAAACGCACGCTAAAGCCTTATCTACTGTTGCTCTCTGCAGGCATTTGTCTATCTGGGTAACCAAGAGGCTTTTTATTAACCAGCAAAGTGAAGGAAAGTATTCAAGTGTTGAGCATCAAAAGTAAGGAATTCAAACTAAAATCCTCTGCATAAATTTGTGATTCTTAGAAGCCTACACCTTCAGGTAGAAGATGGACTAGGGAGGAAATCCACAAGATGGTGAAGGAAGATAATAAAAAATTTCTGTCATACTGGAGTCTAGGCAAAAAAGAAAAGTGTCCTATGAAAAGTCATAACATTAGCATGATCCTTACACAGGTGAAGGGGCTTGAATTTACATTCCCTCTGTGATATGTGGGAAAAAGACAAGAAGCTAACATCAACTGGTCTCAGTTGACTAGCAATCTGGTATTCTTGAAGGGAACAAACGCTAATCTTTTCTGGAGATACAGGACCTCGACTCAGACAATCTAGGATCTCTACAGCAAGAGCTCAATTCTACATGAGTTTTCAAACTGCCAATACACAACAGAACAGAAAATAATCCACCTCCAACCAGAATCAGCAGAAACAATAATCTCTACAGACAGTCCAGAATCTATACCTAATAGAACTATCTAATACAAAATATAGTGTATTTATATTTAAATAAAAAAATAAAAATGAAATATTGGCACAAATGATCCTATCTACAAAACAGAAACAAATCATGGACATGGAGAGCAGACTTGTGATTGCCAGGGGAGGGAAGAGGAAGTGGAATGGATTCGGAGTTTAGGGTTGGTAGATGCAAACTACGACATTTAGAATGGATAAGCAATGAGGTTCTACTGTACAGCACAGGGAACTAAATCCAATCTTTCGGGATAGACCATGATGTGAATCAATAATACATTAATAAAACACACACAAAAAAATTAAAAAATAAAAATTTTCTTTTTAAAAAGATTATTGAAATTTATAAATGAGCCAAACAGAACTAAAATTTAAAAGCAATAAAATTATAATTATTAAAAATATATTAAAGGTATTTCTTTTTGCAAAAACTGTGGTCTGGGTTATTCAGTCCAACATTTCAGTCACTAAATAAGGTGGATCTGTACACACAGATCATACGCCCCTGCCACCGTGCATCATTTTCCCCCTAGCTTTACTGATATTTTATTGACATATGACATACATATATTTAGATGTAAAATGTGATGACTTGATACACATATATGTCATGAAGTGAAATGTCCCATACCTTCTTAAAAGTATGAAATAACTAATGAGAAAGTGTGGAATTAACAGGGAAAATTGGGAACCCTGAAAATAAATGAACATAAGTGAACATAAGTGCACCTGGTGATTTTGGAAAACCTCATTTGAACAATCGTTAGGAAGTTATCACTGGTCTAAAGAAACCGTAGGCCAAAAATGGAATAATAATAACAATGATAAAATATTTTAAACTGAAAGTTCATAAAAATACTGCATATCAAAATTGGGGGGATGCAGTTAAAGTATTATTAAAGTTTATTGTTTCAAATGCATGTATTAGGGAAAAATTACTTCAACCAAGATGACATATTGCAATAGACTGAGTTCAGAAAAAGATATGTGAACCCAATTGGCTGCTCTTAACCAAGACATTAAAAGATATTTGCAAAATAAAACAATGCCACTCTTCCTGCTATTTTTTGTTTTGAAAATATACTTTTCATTAAAATACGTTATTATATCACGTAATATCTTTATTCTTATTTTTGAATGAAATGAAATAAATATTGATTTCTCTGTTTTACTGTTTAATACGGTATATTTATGTATATATACACGTATATGTGTACATATATGTTTATATATACATAGATGTGTGTGTGTGTGTGTGTGTATCTCGTTTGGGGTCCTCAGTTACTTTTAAGAGTTTAGAGAGATCCTAAGACCAATGTTTGACAATCATTACCCTAGAAGAGACTCTTGAAACAAGGGTACTTGTTAAACTATGTCTACGGTACTAATATTTATAACAGTCCCACCAGAAAAATGGATATGAACAAATTAAAATTTATGATATATTTTATCAAACTGTCCTCCAAAATCCTTATACAAATTTACATTTCTCTTAGCAATGTGTAAAAGGATCCATTTTCTCACATCCATGCCAACTCTGGGTCTTACTCTTCTTTATATTTTCTGTTGTTTCAAATGTAGTAACTGTTGTTTTAATTTTCATTCCAGTGATAATTAATGAGGTCATAAATTTTGGATATTCTTCCTGATTGTTTGTATTTCCCCCTTTATGAAGTGTTTGACTGTATCATTTGCCATTATTCCAGTCAGGATGCAATGTGAAATTGCATACAAAACACTTAGAATAAATAACCAATGGATACAGAGTGATAATTTAAAGACAATTAGTCTCAAATGCTTAACCCACCACACACAGAGAACTGCACAGAGAGTTTACTGTTATCAAGACCTGTTGAGGAGATTTAGAATTAGATAATCTTTTAACTTAAATTTAAATAGGCTATAAAACTCTATGGCAGAACAGACTTTCAGACTTGTGGTTGCCAAGGACAGGAAGGTGGCAGGGGAACGCTAGGTAAGGACTGGGAGTTTGGGATTAACAGATGCAAACTATGATATATAGAATGGATAAATCACAAGGTCCTACTGTATAGCACAGGGAACTCTATTCACTATCCTATGATAAACCATCATGGAAAAGAATATGGAAAAGATTGTATATACATGTATAACTGAATCACTTAGCTGTATAGCAGAAATTAACACAACACTGTAGATCAACTATGCTTCAACAAAACACATTTTAAAAAACTATGTCAGAGTTCCCTTGTGACTCAGTGGGTTAAGGATCTGGGTTTGTCACCACTGCCACTCGGATTGCAGCTGTGGCGTGGGTTTGATCCCTGGGCCAGGAACTTCCACATGTCGCAGGTGAAGCCAGAAAGAAAAATATATACACACATACAGATATGTATATATTAAACTATGTCAATGTAAAAACAATTATTAAAAAGATATATAATGGGAAAACAATTATTTGAGAGTAATAATCTATATGATGTTACAATGGTCTAAGAAGTCTAGAAGTTGATAGGGAGAAAAAGCCACATACTTTTTCTTCCATGTGGAAGGAAAAATTAAATAATTATAGAAATAGAGTTCCTTGAAACAGAGCAGCTGGAATCTCTGTTCAGCTCTTCAGCTTCCTGGTTGCTAACTCCTGCTTAGTTCTTTGGAGACTCGCCCTGCTTCTGTGCAGGTCTGGAGCAAGCCAACATATATTGGGGGATTCGCCATTCTCTGGTTCTCTCTCAGGATGTGTTGTCCCTCAGTATTCACTCACTCTGACAGCCACAATCTCTGACTTCTATCTCCTCAGTCCAGTAGGACCGCCACTTGTTTTCAGCAAACTGAGCAGTGTTTTCAGCCAACAACAATGGGAAAGCTGAGGAGCAGTGAAGCTTCCCTTCTTTCACAGATCATGTCCCTCAAGAGACTTTCCTTTCCGCCTTGTGATCTGGAAAAAATCAGTCCTAAAGTGATTAGATGACCCAAGAAAGGCAGGGTCCCAGGCCTGGAGGCTGGAAGAAGCTATGGTGGCTCAGAGAATGTTGTCAGAGCCTGGGTAATGTGACGCGGGCATCACCATGGAAGGGTGGGGTATCAGAAAGCAAGTACAAAAGAAGGATGCCCAGCATAGGCCATCAGAATACAGGCAAAGTGAGGATGGCATGCAAAGGACATTGTCAGCACGGTGTAGTAAAAGACCTTAGAAAGAGAACATCTAGATCTGATCACTGGTGCACATGTTACCACATGACCTTGTCAACATTATTTGACGTCTTGGCTACTTTATTAGTAACATTAAGCTCAATATATGGACCTTATCTCACTCTGATGGTTGATATGAGGTTAAAATGAAATTCAGGTAGTATATGTATATAAATACTTAGAATATATGGTATATTATATATAGTATGTGTGTGTGTATATATATATGTATATAGTATAGATGGATGGATAGATAGATAGTAATATAAATAAAGTACTTTGAGAATGGTAAAACATTATACAAATAAGTTATTGTCTATTGGTAGTAACAATTTTTTTCAAAATAATCAGAAAATATCAGGTAAAACACATCATCTATCAGTATTGAGTTCCTTTTCAAAGGTTTGTGTAACTCCACAGCAGACTGATCATAAGCTTTGGAATTTGCATCCTATTCCAGCTACATGATATTGAGCAAGTTCCTTCACTTTCTGGACTTTGGTTTTGACATTCAAAATAATTGCACATCTTCATTATGAGACATAAATGGTATAACACATGCACTCAGGATTAAAGGGAAGATTATTACCAACTTAGGAAAGCTAATATCAATTTCTAAAAAGCTATACAGTACCATTGAGAAATTTAGGTACTAGTGCACCTTTATGGAGGTTTTTAACTTGCTAATTAATATTTCAATATTTCCTTATGCAACATTTTCTTATATTTGTAAATGATCACTGCTTTTAAAACATCTTAAACTAAAACATTATCTCATGTCTTTAATGATTGAGAATTTGTGGGAAGACGTTAGAAAAAGGATGTCTAATAATTTGATTAATCCCATTTCAAATTAAGTAGAGAATATGAGCAGAGTCAAACTAACAGCAGGGAAATAATGTTTTTCATATCTAGTTTTAAAATGTCATTTGTGGAAAATAACAAGAGACCAACCACAATTTAGCCACCTCATCATTTTGGTAACTGCAAGTTTCTTCATTTAAAATGTAAAAGGCTGACATTTTTAGTCAATAGTTTGAAATGTTAATGCTGTGTTAATCTGGGAGCGAATCATTTCCTATTTAAATGGATCGATTTTGTCCAGGAGAGAGTTGTAATCTCTAATGATGTGGTAAGTCATTTAGAAATAATTTGAATAGCTGTGGAACCAAAGGGTCTGTCACTGAAGGAGACCAGAAAAAAGGATTAACAGAAAAGATATATCAGTTGGTGAGCATTTATTGTCCTTGGTTATAAAAAATATCTGTTTATGCTAATAATACAGTTCTAAATAAGTACAAACAACAAAGGCAAAGAAAGTGGTACAGATTAGTATACTTGACTGACCTTCCAATAAAATTTCTCTTGCTTCCAGAAATTGCAACTACTCTTGGCAGGCAGCTTTTAAATTTGTTAGAATATCAGAAGGAGAAATGAGAAGACCTTACAAAGGATGCATACTTAGGTTGATGCAGCCTTTAAACAAATGCTTTATCTGCCACTCTGTTTGGTTTATCTGATTTTCTATTTTAATTGCCTCCACATCTCATAAAATACCATAAACATATCATACTTAAGCACAAAGGAAACACAAGTAATTTTTTCTTGTATTATTAACAGCCCTCCCCCATATAACCTATAGAAGTAGGCTATGCAGTGCCAGGGACAGAGATAGTGACAGCAAGTGAACTGACTCAGGACTGGGTTGCCAACAGATAAATCTAATAATGTTCCATTGCAATATTTGAGACACACTAAAACTAAAAAAAAAATTTTCAATGTTTATCTGAAATCCAAATTTAGCAGGGCATCCGGTCTTCTTTTTTGCTGTTGTGGCTGCTCTGTTGCTTTTATTTATTTTGCTTTTTGGCTAAATCTGCCAACCTTAACTCAGAAACTTTAGTTCTATTCCATTGTTGTCTCTATTGCTTATTTACATTGAGATCTTGGTTGAATTACTTTCCCTTGAATTTTGAAATTCTTCAGCTAAAATAATGATTCCCACTTTCCATTTTTATATTTATACTTTGAGGAAGATCTCCACACTTAACGAATCACTTCCAGGTCACTTCCAGCATGGGTGACTGCCAAAAAATCAATTGATTACCTGAAGAAATGTTACAATTTGGTAAATGAGAACAAAATTAACCATTGTAGTTTGAGTTATTTAGAGGAGGAGGATGACATCAGATTAATAGTCAACATTTTGTCTTTGTAACGACCTTGGAAATGGTCAAGCCCCCTCCCACTCAAACAATCTAGAAAATGTTTTCATTATATTTTCCTTCTTCCCTCCCTAAATCTCCTTGTGTTGAATATCATAATGTGAGACTAAACCATTCCCTATGGCAACCATTTACAGACTTCAGTGTCATTATCCATCATTTCCTGGAGATTTTATCTCTTGGCTAACTCTAACTCTCTCCAATACTACTCCAACTGTAATTCTTGGAAATTTCATTATCTACATGGATGATGTTTCAAACACCCTGAAGTTTCATTTCTTTGGCTTCCTCTTCCAAATGTTCTTGTCTTTTACCTCATCTCATCCCCTTACTCCCATGGGTATGCCCAAAGACTGTCAGAACCAAAGTTCTGAAGGAAGTTTTGGATATTTGAAGTGCAAGGATAATACAAAAAAATAATGGCATTGCTTGGGGGAAATAAATAAAGCTGGGGGAAAGAGAAAGATAGACAGACAGACAAATTATTTCAGAAAAGAACCTCACAAGTTAAACAACCTACATTATATATCTTCTCATAAATGTGCCCATATGGTATGCCTTTCTTCCTGTTAATATTGGTACATCGTCTGTGTTCCACTCTAAGGTCATCTCCTCCACAATTTACCCAAGACTCTACATCAGGAAAAGAACATCACTCTTTCAATTACTTTTCCAGAATCATAATTTTCTTTGTTGGATTTTTTCCAGCAGCATGTAAACATGTTATAATTTCTCCTATCATCTTAAACCACTTCTGAGTCTGCATCCACTTGTAGCTAGCCCTTCTTTTCTCCCTTTAACCTCAAAGTTCCTCAAATGACTTGTCTGCACTTGAGGTCTCCAATTCCTCTTCTCCCATACTTTCTTGGGCCCATTTCAGTCAGATCTTCAACCCGCACCATTACACCAAAACCATATTAGTCAGTGTAATAAATAATCTCCAGGTATTTAAATCCAATCATTGTCTCAACTCTTCATCTTATTTGCCCTATCAACAGCATTTGGCACAGTTGATCTTCTCCTTTACATAGTCTCTCAACTTTGCATCCATAATACCATACTCTCCTAGCATCCTTTCTATGTCCTGGCCATTTCTCCTTGGTCTCCTCAGCCAATTCCTCCACATCTCACTAAACTTCCAAGGTTGAGTGTACCTTAGGGATTGTTCTTTGAATCACTTCTTTATTGATCCTATCCATTCTTGAAGCTTTAACTGTAACTACGCACAGACAGCTCCAAAATACATATCTCCATGTTAGACCTCTCTTCTGAAGTCAAAACTCGTATACACTCTTGCATAAATAATTTCAAATATAACCTGCACCAAACCATGCTCCTTATTTTTTACTCAAGTCTGTTTATCACACACGTTTCCCCATCTTAGGTCCATTCTTCACATTTCCCACGGCAAAATCTTATAGCTATTACTAATTGTCTCATATCTCACATCCAATCCATTAGGGAAAGTGTATTTGTTATACCTTTCAAATATCCAGAATTTAATTATTCCCCCACTTCTTCCACTCATTCCGTTTTCAATATAGATGTCACTATGTTTTGTCTGGATTCTTGTGGTACCATCCTATTGTCCCTCTTTTGATTCTTGTCCCTTTTAGTATATTCTAAACACAAAAGCCAGAGTAATGCTTCTAAAACTAAAGAGATCATAGCATTCCTTCATGCAAAACCTTCCAGCATCCCTTCATCTCCCTCAGAAAAACCAAAGTTCTTAACAGCAGCTAGAAGGCCTCGCCTCACATGATCTAGATGTGCTATCTTTTCCACACCCAACTACTTACTTGCTTTGTTTTAGAAACACTATTATTCCTGATGTTGTTCAAGCATTTCAGAAACTCATTTCTCTTTCGTGGATATTGCATTTGCCCTTCCCTGTGCCTGAGAATGCTATTTTTCCAGCTAGCTACATGACGTACGCCTTTCCCTCCTTTGAAGTCTTGTTCAAATGCCAACTCTCAGTAAGGTTTTCCATGGCTACTCTATTTAAAATTGGAATTCTGTCCCCTTGACTGGCACTCCCCATTCTCCTCTACCCCACTTGAGTTCTCTCCATAGAACCTCATATTTATAATATAAAAATAATACACTGTGCATAAGTTAGCATAGATAGAAGGAAAACAATTTTGAAGAGAAGTCACCAAGCCATATCCTTACCACCCTGATATGGCTTTCAGACCTTCTATAAACCTTGATTACATCATAATACTGCATTAATACCTACTTTTTAGTTAAGATATAATACAAATCTTTCCATTGGAATAAATATTAATTTATCACATCATTCAGCATGTGGTCATAGTCTCATCCCCAGATACACAGGTTGTCTGCCAAATCTTAAAAAGTTTAACATATGTCATCTGAATATATGTGTAATTTGACATGCATATGACATACATAATATATATTATATAATATTGCAAACATAAATAGAATATAAATATTGACTATAAATATCAGTAGAACATTGTAGTCATTTTATGAAGCAATTTAACTATTATTAATACAGAGGAAATTTATCCCTTGAAGGTATTCATGCAGTAGCTACTGAACTTGACTTCTGCATACCGAAATGAGTATTTGCTGTAATGCCTAATTTTGGCAGACATACCCTGCTGAATTTATTCATCATTAATGAGACACACGCATTACATTTTAGTCACTGTACATAATCAGGGCTCTTTTCAATAAATCACTCACGTTGGTCAACTTGGCCTCTTTCTATTTACATGTTTTCATTATTCTAGTGGGGACAACATAACACAAAAATGTGATGAATGAAACTCTAGAGAAGGTTCTTTCTTGGCAAACTAAGGTTTTCCTTCAGTCTATAAAGTACCAATTCATGTGTAAGGTAAGGTAGAAGAAGAAGAACAACACCAGAGTAGGTGTCAGGAGACCTGGACTCTGTTTATAACTGTTGCCACTATCCCGCCATGTGACTTAGGCCAAGTGTTCTCAATTGGCACCCATTTTTGCCCCCTGGGGGACATTTGGCAATATCTGGAGACATTTTTCATAATCATGACTGGGGGTTTGCTACTGGGATCTAATGAGTAGAGGCCAGAGAGGCTGCTCAATATTCTACAATGTGCAGGACTTGCCCACCCCCAGGACAAGGGATTATCCAGCTCAAGATATCAATAGTACCAAGAATAAGATACCTTAAATTAAGCAATTGATTTCTTTAGATTTCAGTTTCCTCACCTCTAAAAAAATTTCAACATATCTCAAAGATTCTCCGCCAATAAGCTCTATATATTGAATTGCATATGTGGAGGAGTACCAGAACATTCCATACAGTTCAAAATGACTTAGAAACAGCAGTGATTTTCAAACTCATTTCAGGAGAATCTGAAACAGAGACAGGGTAAATGACTTGTTTGAGAAAATCTGGCAAAGGAATAGAATGCTGATCTCTGGGGTTCCCAGTTAACTGGACTTGTCAACCTCATCACAGAGCTTCCAAGAGATAATGTGACACTGTAAGAAATGCCTGGCTGGAAATATCTGCTAAAGTTTGGGTCACAAACTACAACAAAACCTGGTTTAATTCTTTTATCTGTACAGAGTGGGCGAAGTTTTTCTTCTCATTTTTGGTTTGCCTTCAGAGACCTCAGGCACCTGAGTTCATCAAACAGTCCATTTGATTTTCTTCTGTGTTGCTAATTCAAGTGTTTCTCTATAAACCCCAAGCCACAGTACTATTAAATAATTGATTGCATAGATCTACCTTTCGAGTTTTACAGAGCGGTATCAAAAGTTTTATGCCCCATGGAGATCTCTTAAGGAAAATGATAACATTGTATAGCATATTTTATTCATCTAGAACTAACTGTATTAATCTCTTATTAGAGAATTAACCATATACACAGGATCTTATAAATTGTAGTCATTTTAAAATTACTTTAATAGGAAGAAATCCAAACACATTGGCTCTTCTCACTATACCATCAGAAGCCCAGTGAAGATTTTTAGCTGTTCAAAATATTTGTACTATTTACAGTCATTTTTGTTATGAGAAACAGAGGAAAAGATTTTAGAAGTCTAACTTATCCAGGAAACCAACTTTCTTTCTAATGGCTTCACTGGAAGCAGAGGTTACTAATTATTGTCTCTATATTGGAACTGAATTACCTTTATTAAATAAGGCTAGTGTACCCATGAGAAGATTAAAGAGAGTGATCACAAATTGTTCCTGAGCTAGTTGTGACAGATTACTCAGTTTCAATTTGAAATTCACGCATTATTTAACAAAAAGTAACACTGAAACAGGTAGGTGAGACCATCACTATTTCTCTTTTTATTAAGTGGAGGTTAACTTGAAATGCTGTGAAAATTAAAGGCAGGAACACGCTTTTCAGGTTCAACACCTTTAATGAATCAAGGAAGCCAATTTTGTACTAATTAAGCACCCGATTAGACAAATGGCAGATGAGGACATGGATCTGAGAAAGGTGATTTTTAGTCAGGTTTTGCTTTCTCATCTTTTTGAAAGGAGGACAGACTTCCCATTGAAGGGGATAGCTTGTTGGACTAACAAAGAGATGTCACTCTAAACCTCAGCTAGACCTGGGAAAAAGACTCATTTTCCCCAAAGAGAAAAAAAATGCTTGTGTTTATGATCAAAGATCATTCCAAATGAAATGAAGAATTAACTAAACTCTGAGTTCTAATGTTATATTTTGCAAAGGAAGAGTTGGCTTAGACTCAAAAGAGCATGCATATTGTTCAAATGCTTTAAAGGCTTGCAAAACATAGAAGCAATATATTTGACCAACATTCTAAGTACTTCATTTTAAGGGGCAAGAAATTGAAATGAAAATAGCAAATACGTGACTAGCAACCCACAGAATATAGTAGGCATATGTTCTGCTAATACCTCAAAATTATTCTCTGTGAATTAAATAACAATACTTTTTCATTTCACACTCAGGCCTCAATGCTTGACATACTACTTCATCCCACTAATATAACACCAGCAACAACAACAAAAATTGTCCATGCTGGTGACAGAGAAAACTGTGGAAATGATGGTGCCAAAATTTATGAACAATTTCTTAATCAAAAGAATGAAGGGCACAGAAGATTTTGTTTCTTATCTAAGGTTGCAAAACTGTTTATGTTCAAAGTCCATACAGATGATCTCTTCTCTAGGCTATGTTAGCCAATATCTAGCATTAAAAGAATGAACTGAATTAAAAAGTAATGTAGAAGAGAAAGAACTAATGATTAAGTTGGAACAAATCTAAGAATTCTGTAAATCAGGTAAAATTATAGCTATCAATTCTCCTGTGAAGAATCTAAGTTTCCTTCCTATAGGTGTTAGATTGATTCCAGTTTAATTTGCTTTGTATGTCAACCAAAACAGTATTTATGAGAGTAATAAAAATGAAATCAGTAAACCAGCCAGTGATTTAAAATATGATTTCTTTGTTGTGATATGGACACTTTCTAGTTATACTTTTCTCCAACACCCACACCTCTCATCCCATTTTAAGTGTCTATACCTTTATCTGAATTATTAGATTATTATTTAGAAAGAAGCAATATTCTTCTCACCACACATGGGCCTATGAAAAAGAAAAAAGGTAAGAGAACTAGAAGGTAGGTCAGTAGAAAATACAGACTGAAACATGGAGTAAAGAGAAAGTACAGAAATGATCATAAGAGACATAAGGGAAATAAAAAGAAATGAGCAAGAAGAGAGGAGAAATAACATTTACAGAATTAGCAGGGAATTTTCCAAGCCTAATGGATTGCATCAAGCCACAGTTTCGGGAAGCACTCTGAACCCCAAGCAGGACAAATAACAAAAATCATAGCTTGGTACATCTTAACACTGCTAAAAAGCCATAGACAGATATAGAAAAGAAAAACCTAAACATATAGAAAAAAAATGATCATCAGTGGAAGAACAATAAGATGGACAGTTAATCCCTCAATAAGAATGATAAGCCAAAAAAAAAACAGTCATATTTTCTATGCAGGCATACTTTGCTCTACTGTGCTTCTTTTTTTGTGCTTTGTAAATATTGCATCTTTTACAAATTGAAGTTCTGTGGCAATCCTGTGTCAAGCAAATCTATTGGTGCCATTTTTCCAATGACAATTGCTCACTTCATGTCTCTGTTATATTTCTGTAATTCTCGCAATATTTTAAACATTTTCATTATTATTATATTAGTTATAGTGATCTGTGATCAGTGATCTTTAAAGTTGTAATTGTTTTGGGGTACCATGAACGGCACCCATGTAAGACAGTGCACTTATTTGATAAACAGTGTGTCCTGGCTGCTCCACTGACCAGCCATTGTCGCAGCTCTCTCCCTCTCCTCAGGCCTTCTTCCCTATTCCCTGAAACACAATATTGAAAATAGGAGAATTAATAATCCTACAATGATCATCTAAGTGTTCAAGAGAATGGAAGAGTCAATCAAAGGCAAACTTCATTGTTGCCTATTTTAAGAAGTTGCCACAGTGACCCCAACCTTTAGAAACCACCATCCTGATCAATCAGCGGCCATCAGCAATGAGGCAGGACCCTCCATCAGGAAAAAGATTATGACTTGCCAATAGCTCAAATAATGGTGAGCATTTTTTTTTAGCAATAAAGTGTTTTTCTTAATTAAGGTAAGTACATTTTTTTTTGAATAAAGCTATCACACATTTCATAGGCCATAGCACAGTGTAAACATAACTTTTACATGCACTGGGAAACCAAAAGTGTGTGAGTTGCCTTATTGTGATATTTGCTTTATTACAGTGGTTTGGAACTGAACCTGCGATGTCTCTGAGATATGCTTGTATTGCCAATGAAAATAACCACCAACTTGGAATTCTTCAATAGTTGGCGTGTCCTTCAAAAGTTTTATGCAAAAGTGTATAAAAGCATATGCACACTAAAAAACTGAGAAGATTCAATGCCAACAGATCCACATAAAAAAGAATAAAAGGAGCTTTTCCAGAAAAAAGAAAATCATTTCAGTATGAAATGAGAGGAAATCCTGAAAAAACAATGGAAAACTCATATAACTCTAAATACTTATTGACCATACAAAGTCAATAATAAATTATTATGGGGTTTAAAATAGAATGAAAATAAGAGTACAGATGATTGAAAGGGGTAAATATGTAAAAAATGTTCACAGCAACATTGTTTGCAATAACAAAAAAGGAGAAAAAACTCAATCTCTAATAACAAGATAATGGCAACTATAATCATGTTGAGCTCATATGACGACTCAACATATAAGTGAAAAAGTGAGTAAGCTACAGATTTACACATCATAAATCCTAGAAGCATAAGGTTGGCTGGAAAAAAGATGACAACTACATACAGTGTGACATCATTATTAGTTCGAAACCTTTGCATGTTTGACCATATAACTTGTGTTCACTAAAATAAAACAAGGTTCAAGAAAGATCAGTAAATAAACTTGAAATGAAAGTGTGTACTGCTTGAAGACTCATAGTATTTTGTACACATTTCTAAACATCTATGTTTTAAGGAAGAACTGGCATAAATGTTTTTTAACAAAGAGGCTTTGTTTATCCCAAAGCACTTCATATTACTCATTACAGGCTTCATTTACTAAATGTGCACAATTTTGATTCAAAAGCACTGGATCCTCAGTACGGTTTAAGCAGGGAATGAAAAACTTTGGAGGTAGAAGGGAATAGATGAAATAGCTTCAAAAGTACAGAAAAGTAAAGCAAAATGAAATAATAAGTAAATAATATTAATAATGAAGAGAAATTTAAAAACAAAAAATAAATTAATAAAAAATAAACAAACATAAATCTACATAAATAAAAAGAAATAAAAATAAACATAAAAGCAAAAATGAAAATAAAATTAAAAAGAAAGAAAAATTAAAATTAAAATAGTAATACCGTTTCAACTAAGAAGCTTCATCCTTCTATAATCTTAGAGCAAATAATTTGGAATTTTAAATAAATCAGCTTATATTCATTTATTCTGGTCATAGCACTGTTTTAGTGCTGTGACTCTGCTTGCTGTTGGTCATAATTATTTATCAACATTTTAATGTGAACCAGCTTGTTGTAAAGATACAGGTATCTACATCTTTCTGCACAATAATAGGGGTTCTTCTGTTTCATCTTCTGATATTCTAGTGTGATTTCCTTATTAATATCCTGATATTCTTTTGAGTCCGGGGTAAATTGCTTCCTTTTGGAATTTAAGTAAACAAATATGCTGGATAAAGTCAACATCTTGTTGTACAAGCCTTTATATTCCTCAAACTCTACTCTAAATTCCTGCTCATAACGCTGACGTTGCTGAGAGGAAACTATAGTGACGTAGTCAGTTAAATAATCTGGAATCTCAGATGCTGAACTAGTCTTCCCAGAGGAGGCGCAAACCCCTTTCACTTTTTCACTTGAATTTGGTTTTGCACCTTCACCTTGTCTTTCACAATTGGTCTTCTCTTTCTCCATAATCTTAATATCATCATCTTGGTTCTTGGCTTTACGTTCCATAAATTTGTACTTGAACTCATCAGATGGCAAATGTTTTTTCTCCATGAGCTTCGGATATTTCCTTTGAATTGAAGTCGACGGTAATGTTTCCAAAGAAGTATATTCACCTTGCTGGAGCTGAGAAAGTCTACTGTTTTCACTGTCAACATATGGATCTTGAGTCTCAGGTCCCTCTGGGAAGCTATAGGAACTGCATTTGGAATACGCAGGCTGAGGGGGATTTGAAATCAGAAGGTGGGTTGTGGGCAATGGTGGAGGGATGGGATTAGCAGTAGCTTCAGAGGCTGGCGGGTGACCCAGTATGGATCCTGCACTGGTGTTACTCACACGACCATTTGAAGTTGACTTTACTGTAGCTGTCAGGTGAGATATTCTAACTTTTTTTCTCCTTAAAGTATCAATAACAGCTGAATTGAAATGCTCTCCTTGAGAAGGAGATAATGTTTCATCTATACTAGAACCTGTAGAAGATTCTGGGTGACTGGTGCCAGTAGCATTCTGAAATGGACCTCCTCTTCTGGAAAGCACCAACTCCAGTGACTGCCTGTCTAGTTCACTGTAGCCAGGCCAGTCTCTTTGGAGCTCTTTAAAAACATGGTCCTTCAAGGTATATGAAAAATCCTGAGTATTCAGATTGGCTACTTGCTCCAGAATTTTTCCAAGGGAGTTCCTGTCATTTTGGGAGATGCCATCTTTCTGAAGTCGAAGAAGCAGCTCAGGTTTCTTATAGTCCTTCAGGGCCAATAAGTGAATCACCCTGTCCCTATATGACAGCATATGGACACTCTTGGCCACACGTGATTTTCGGATTGTATATGCAGGGTTAATGGGAGCTGTTCTTTTTCTCTCAGGCACTGGATCTGGAATGGTTTGAGGTGCTTTCCGAATTGGTGCTCTTTTCCCTATAAATGGTTTTCTCATATATTTCCATTTGTTGAAGGAGTCCTTCTCTGCCTGGGCCTTGCTGACTTGTGTCATCTGATTCGGCTTGGTTGTAACATACCCCATCATGCTACCTTGCATTGAGTATGAGCAACTGGGCTGTGAGTGCCTGTAGCTTGATATAGTTTGTTGGGTAGGGTCTCGAGGGTTGTCTTTAGTCACATCTGATATCAGAAAGTTAAAGTCATCTACCTCACTGGGTGAATTGTCTGGAGGGATTGTGATAAATCCTTGGAGTCCTTGGAACTGAATAGAAGTTTCAGGGGTTACTGTGTTCCTGGGATTTCCAAAAGAGTCCATTGCCTGAATGGCTGGCCTGGTAAGCTGCCTTGGCAGCACAGAGCCATGGTCCTGCCTTGGCTGTATGGTGGCTGCCCCTTTCCTGGCCACTGCTCCTTTCTGGTGGAACACTTCCCCCACTGCTCTGCCTCTAGAATCTGCCATATAGTAATATCTGAAAGATCAAGGTTTAAACAGTAAAATACTTTAGAAAAGAAAGCCTTTCCTTGGTAAAAACTGAATCTCTTACTGCTATTTATAAAGCTATATTTTTTTTTATTTTGTCTTTTTTTTTTTTTTTTTTTGTCTTCTTAGGGCTGTACCTGCAGTATATGGAAGTTCCCAGGCTAGGGGTTGAATTGGAGCTGCTGACCTATGCCACAGCCACAGCAACACAGGATCCAAGCCGCATCTGCGACCTACACCACAGGTCGTGGCAACTCTGGATCCTTAATCCACTGAGTGAGGCCAGAGATCAAACCCACAACCTCATGGGTACTAGTTGGGTTCGTTCCCTCTGAGTCATAATGGGAACTTCTACAGCTGTAATTCTAAAAGATTTTTCCCCAGTGTAACAAAGGCAAGAAATGCCTGGTTGAGATAGAACTTGGGGAGGTAAAGTTGGTTGTAAAGGTCGAATATCTTTCCACAGTGATCTTCCTTTTCACATTTTTAGGTTCTCTTCAGAAGGAACTGTTAATCCTCAGTGGAAAGTGCTAAATTATTCTCTGAGCTCAATGCATAATCTCCTCCCAGTAAATCCAGCAACAAGTAGAGATATTTAGTGGGGGGAATAATAGGTGCCCCGAGTGCATGGAAACTAGAGAGGAAGGCTTCCCCATAGCATGGTCAGCATTAACTTCTCCTTACATTTACTCTGATATGAAAGCGGATTATTGAATCCTTGGGATTGGAGCCTGGTCTATCAACAGAGGATCTCACTGGATAGTTAGGCACATTATTCTGTTTTGACAGTGGGTAAAAGCCAACATTTAACAGGTTCCCACTTTCTTTTTTTTTTTTGCCTTTATGTAGAGCCGCACCCACGGCATATGGAGGTTCCCAGGCTAGGGGTCTAACAAGAGCTGTAGTCGCCGGCCTTCGCCACAGCCACAGTAATGTGGGATCCGAACCGCGTCTGCAACCTTCACCACAGCTCACGGCAACGCCGGGTCCTTAACCCACTGAGCGAGGCCAGGGATTGAACCCGCAACCTCATGGTTCTTAGTCGGATTCGTTAACCACTGAGCCACGAAGGGAACTCCAACAGGTTCCCACTTCTCTTCCTCAACTTTCTAACCATAACCAATGAGTGGAAAAAATTTTCGTCTCCTTTTAGTTTTCCACTTATGCCCATTATTCTGCGTCTTTGCCCTCGTCCTTAAGAGGGTCTTCAGCAAATCACAGGATTATCCAGGTAAAACTGCCCGTGCTGAAAGAAATCTTACAGCTAGGCGTGCTAGAGATGTACAATTAAATCACAGAATGTACACGGATTTTGAGAGATTCCAACCAGTAAAAACCAGTTTCACCCCAAAAGATATAAAGCACAATCCTCCCTCCTTATCCTCTTCACACTCCTAGTCCAACTTATTCTCAGATCTGCCTACTTTTCCCAAAGTAGCACCTTTCACCTTTTCACACAACTAGAAAAGCTCAGTGTCATTTCTACTACTCCCTCAAACATGCTTCTCATTCATTTCCCTCCAAAGCAACTAGTCAGCTACCAAATATGTCAACCATTCAATAGAGAGTTTTTGAATAGCTATCATGTGCCAAACAGTATTCTAGATATACTGCAATGAACAAAACAGAAACAAACAAAAGTCCTTGCTCTCATTAACACCTACATTCTTGTCAAGTACTTCTGCATAACATTTCTTTTTTTTTTTTTTTTTTTTTTTTTTTTTTTTTTTTTTTTTTTTTTTT
>PVHT021183598.1:2260383-2332397 GCA_004024745.2 Catagonus wagneri
TTTTTTTTTTTTTTTTTTTTTTTTTTTTTTTTTTTTTTTTTTTTTTTTGCCTTTTGTCATTTTATGGCCGCGGGTTTATGGCCGCACCCGCGGCATGTGGAGGTTCCCAGGCTAGGGGTCTAATCGGAGCTGTGGCCACTGGCCTGCGCCGCAGCCACAGCAACGCAGGATCCGAGCCGCGTCTGGAACCTACACCACAGCTCACGGCAACGCCGGACCGTTAACCCACTGAGCAAGGGCAGGGATCGAACCCGCAACCTCATGGTTCCTAGTCGGATTCGTTAACCACTGCGCCACGACGGGAACTCCTTCTGCATAACATTTCAAATCCACCCTTTCCTTTCCCATACCACAATCATCATGCTACTTTAGGCCCAAAGCATCTTAGCCAACATTACATACTTTCTTCCTAGCTTGATTTCTTGCCTCCAGTCTTTTCTTCTTCTATACTATCTTTCAAATTATAAACCATGATTCCAATCAATTTTACTTTAAAACAAGTCATAGCTCCTGTTACTTAAAGAATAAAATTAGGAGTTCCCATTGTGGCTCAGCAGAAATGAATCTGACTAGTATCCATAAGGATGCAGTTTCAATCCCTGGCCTTGCTAGGAGGGGTTAAGGATCCAGTTTTGCCGTAAGATGTGGTGTAGGTCACAGATGCAGCTCAGATCCCGTGTTGCTGTGGTTGTGGCATCAGCTGGCGGCTACAGCTCTGATTTGACCCCTAGCCAGGGAACTTCCATATCCCGCAGTTGTGGCCCTAAAAAGCAAAAAATAAATAAATAAATAAATAAATAAATAAAAGAATAAAATTAATGAAAAGGTACTCATCATCTCATCATCACTAATCATCAGGGAAATGCAAATCAAAACCACACTGAAGTATCACCTCACACCTGTTAGAATGGCTACCATCTAAAAGATAAGAGATAGCAAGTGTTGGTGAAGGTGTGTGGAAAAAGGAACACTCAACTCATGAGCTCTTGGTGGGTCCATAAACTGGTACAGTCACAACAAAGATCAGTATGGAGTGTCTTAAATTAATTAAAAATAGAAATCCCATATGATCTGTCAACCATACTTCTGGGTATATAGCCAAAGGAAATTAAAATGGGATGTCAAAGAGATATCTCTACTCCCACATTCATTGCAGCATTAGTCACAATAGCAAAGATGGAAACAACCTAAGTATCCATCAGTGGATAAATGGATGAAGAAGATGTGGTATCCATGTATACAGTACAATACTACAAAGCCATGAGAAAGGAAATCCTGCCATTTGCGACAACATGGATGGACCTAGAGGACATTATGCTTAGTGACATAAATCAGATAGAAAAAGACAAATGCTGTATGATATAACATATGTAAAAACTACAAAAGCCAAACTTATAGAAACAGAAATTAGAATGGTGGTTACCAAGAGGTTGGAAGTAGGGGGAAAAGGATATAAACTTCTAGTTATAAGATGAATTGTTCTCAAGATCTAATGTGACGCATAGTGATTATTATTAATAATACTGTATTATGTAATTGAAAATTGCTAAGAGAGTAGATTTTAAATGTTCCTACCACAAAAAAAGAAATAGTAATTAGGTGATGTGATACAGGTGTTAGCTAATATTATCTGGTGGCAATTTTTTTGCAGTATATAAGTACAGCAAGTTAATGTTGTATGTATTTTTTTTTCTTTTTTTTTTTTTGCTTTTTAAAGCCACAGCCACAGCAAATGGAAGTTCCCAGGCTACGGGTCGAATTGGAGCTACAGCCTCTGGCCTACGCCATAGCCACAGCAACACAGGATCTGAGCCACATCTGTGACCTACACCACAGCTCACAGCAACGCCAGATTACTGACCCAGTGAGTGAGGCAAGGGATCAAACCCACATCCTCATGGATACTAGTTGGGTTCATTTCCACTGCATCATCATGGGAACTCCCATAAAATTTAAACAATGTTATACGTCAATTATATCTTAGCAAAGCTGAGAAAAAAAAAAGAGAGAAAAAGTTAAAACTCTTTGATGTGGCTTACAAGACCCTTCTTATTCTGTCCCCAAACTACGCTAAAGTTTGTGCTCTGTATCTAAGTGTGCTCTGTATCTAAGTGCTACATTGATCTATTCACTATTCTCTGAATATGCTCCCAAGTGTTTTGCTATCAGCCTTTCACTTGATATTCGTTCTGCCCATTAACGCGCTTTCCCCAGATCTTTGCTTGTATGGCTACTTTACTTTATTATTATAGAGTCTTTGTATGGCCACTCTGTCTAAAATAGTGACTTACACACACACCCACTCCAGAGCTCTCTTTTTATTATATTGTTTTATTTTTCCTTACAGAAAATTTACTATCCCAAATTATATTACATATTCATCGAATGTGAGTCACCCTTACCAGAATACGAGGTTAATGAGGGCTGGGGTTTTGTAGGGTTTTTGCATTGCTCTGTCTCCAGTGCCTGGCACACTTAATACATATTTGTTGAGAAAATGAATGCATCCATGCTCTCTACTTTCAAATCTCACTCATATCAGATTCAGCTCATTAAATTTCTACTCAACCTTTAGAAGTCCTGCTCAAATGTCTCATCATATGTAAGCTCTTCCTCTATTCAAAACTAACACTTCCGGAGTTCCCGTCGTGGCGCAGTGGTTAACGAATCCGACTAGGAACCATGAGGTTGCGGGTTCTATCCCTGCCCTTGCTCAGTGGGTTAACGATCCGGCGTTGCCGTGAGCTGTGGTGTAGGTTGCAGACGCGGCTCGGATCCTGCGTTGCTGTGGCTGTTGGGAAGGCCGGCAGCTACAGCTCCGATTAGACCCCTAGCCTGGGAACCTCCACATGCCGCGGGTGCGGCCATAAACCCGCGGCCATAAAATGACAAAAGGCAAAAAAAAAAAAAAAAAAACTAACACTTCCCTTCATTATAACCCCAGAGCACACTGGATTACCTCTATGAAAACCACCACACATTGCATCATATATTACTCATGTGTCTGTCTCCTCCACTAGATTCTGACTCCATGTCTGTGGCAACAACATTCTATGCAAATTTGTATGACCCTTCCTTTTTGTCCCCAGTACCTCACTCTAGAAATAGCAGGTGCATTCACTACCCACTAAATACTTATCAAAAGAATGAATAAGAACCCCTGTTGTGGCTCAGTGGTAATGAACCTGACTAGTATCCATAAGGATGTGGGTTTGATCAGTGGCCTCGCTCACTGGGTTAAGGATCAGGCATCGCCCTGAGCTGTGGTGTAGGCCACAGATGCGGCTTGGATCCACGTTGCTGTGTCTGTGGCATAAGCTGGTGGCTTACAGCTCCAATTCAACCCCTAGCCTGGGGCACTTCCATATGCCATGGGTATGCCCCCCCCCAAAAAAGGCAAAAAAACAAAAATAGTACCATTGCTTTTCTACTGGCAAAGATATAATATTACTCTAACACCAAGGAGTTATGTTAAGTCTGTTAATGACAAAGAGATCTTCTGTTCCTCTTTAAGATGGTTTCTATGTTCCTGTTAACTTCACAATATATTTGTATTTTTAAAAGTGAAGTCACTATTGCAGGGAGAATTTAAAATATTTTCTCAGAAAACCAATGAACTGCTGAAGTATATTCAGCCACACAATTTTCTAATGTATGCACAAGAGCTTTGTTTGATTCTTCCTAGAGACTTCCAGTAGACACAGGAAGAAATGATATAACCCTCAGTGTCAGAATAAATAAAATACTTCCAGGATAGTTATTCTCATTGGAAATTATAACAACAAAATATTCCTTCGTAAGAGACTGGGAAGGGAGGGCATATTATGACAAAAAGTACACAATGGTTTGATAGGCATAAAAGAGTTGAAAACATGAAGAAAGATTTCATGATTTCTGAAAAGATAACTGAATATTATAAAGATTCCAAATATTTGCAAATTACTACACATGCATTTAGTACAATCACAATAAAAACTTGAGCAGGATTATTGTCTTTAAATCTGTTAAAACCCAGAGTTCCCTTTGTGGCTCAGTGGTTAACGAATCTGACCAAGAACCACGAGGTTGCGGGTTGGATCCCTGGCCTTGCTCAGTGGGTTAAGGATCCGGCATTGCCGTGAGCTGTGGTGTAGGTTGCAGACTCGGCTCGGATCCCGCGTTACTGTGGTTGTGGCGAAGGCCGGCAGCTACAGCTCCTGTTAGATCCCTAGCCTGGGAACCTCCATATGCCGCGGGTGCGGCTCTACATAAAGGCAAAAAGACAAAAAAAAAAAAAAAATCTGTTAAAACCCTATTCTAAAATTCAACTTGAAGAAAAGTTAAAAGAATTTCACAAAGGAAACTAAGAGCAGGGAGTTAGCCGTACCTGATATAACAGGAAGCTACTATAATTAACAGAGTGAGGAATGAGCATCAGAAGAGTTTGAAAATGAAAGAAATTTCTGATGTTGCCATGAGCTGTGCTTCAGGGCACAGATGTGGCTCAGATACTGTGTGGCTGTAGCTGTGGCTATGGCATAGGCCGGCAGCTGCAGCTCTGATTCGACCCCTAGTCTGGGAACCTCCTTATGCCATGGGTGTGGTCTTAAATAGACAAAAGACCAAAAAAAAAAAAAAAAATGAATGAAAGTGAACTGATATCTGAGATACAGAGATATCTGAGATACAGAGCCCGTGAATTTAATAGACAATTAAAAAGACCATCAGTAATCAATGTAGAAAGGGCAAATCATTAGATCACGGCATGAACACTGCTTAGAGAAGTTATCAACATTTTAGCAAAAATATCCAATTGGAATCTCCTCTCATAACTTTATAGAATGAATTCCATACGTATCACAGAGTTAAAAATGAAACCGTAAATATACCTGAAACTAACACACCATGGTAAATTAACTGTACTTCAATTTTAAAAAGGTTAAGATAAAAAGGTTAAGAAATAAAAATAAATTTAAATTTTTTAATTAAAAAAATGTTGAAACACACCACATACACAAAATGAAATCATAAGTTTATAAAACACTTGAAATTAAGAGTAATGGCGATAGTCACATAGAAAAAATGAGCATAATTTATCACATACCATATAATTATCATATTAAAGAATACTCAAAGTTTATCTCATCAAGCTCAAAAATTGGTACCAAAGTAAGGAAAGCTTGAGAAATTATACTAGACTTCTCTGTTTGGAGGCACAGGACAGTACAGTACCACAACTGCGACCTCACTAGCAACACTGAAGAGTTACTTGTTTGAATGAGCTTTAAAACTAATCTAATTAATCAAATTATTGGGTACTAGCCTGTCTTATTAGCTAGGTAGCAATAATAAGTTATACTCTACCAAAATTAAATTTCTCTTCTAAATTGTCTAGCTTGGGAGTTCCCTTCGTGGCTCAGTGGTTAGCGAATCCTACTAAGAACCATGAGGTTGCGGGTTCGATCCCTGGCCTTGCTCAGTGGGTTAAGGATCCGGCGTTGCCGTGAGCTGTGGTGAAGGTTGCAGACGTGGCTCGGATCCCGCGTTGCTGTGGCTGTGGCGAAGGCCGGCGGCTACAGCTCCTGTTAGACCCCTAGCCTGGGAACCTCCACATGCTGCAGGTGCTGCTCTAGACAAAGGCAAAAAAAAAAAAAAAAAAAAAAAAAGACAAAAAAATAAAATAAAATAAAATAAATTGTCTAGCTTGCCATGTTAATACCATGGAATAGATGTTTAGTTCACAGCGTACTATGTAGTTGGATGAGAACAACAAATAATATGACACATTGGTTTATAATGTGTTTGGAAAGGTCACTGGATGATTGCTGTCCCACTTTGGCAAGCCATTCATAATTCTACCTGGTTCTCCAGCAAACGCTCAAGAAGTTAAAATGACAAAACTTTATTCATCAATCTTATTCTACTTTGATAATTCTTCAAAACCTGCCTTTGACCACTGTGGTTTGTTCCATGCAAACTAATTAAGGCACCAAACTCCAAATTCTGGGCAATCCTCTCTGAGAGCCAGAGGCATGGGGAACTGTGCCTGCCTACTTACACCAGGGAGTCTGGATCTTACTGTATCCACTCTGTACTGTTTGCTCGTTTGGTAGTAAAAGAAAGTAGTGAGCAATTTGATCCAATCTGAATCTTTCTTGCCAGTTATCAAACTTCCTGGGGTCTGACCTAGTTTAAGACTAATTCTACCATTTCTCACCTATCTATAGTTCTTCATCGTCATCCAAATTACAAGCTCCAAGAGAGCTCTACTCTCTTATCCAGGTATCTTCACACTGCCCTGGACTTCCTTTACTAGGTAACCATACACATTCTGACCCTTCTAGAACTCTGACATTGCAATTAGTCATCTCTGCTAGCAGTCTCCACCTCCAGCCTTAAAGTGACACTCCACTTTCCCCAAAGATGCTACTTTATCTGCAACCTTCTCAAAATGAGCCCACTTCTTTTCTCTGACCTGTACCTCAAGGTTGGAAAATGATAACATTTTCTTTCGCTCTTTCTCATGATAATCTGAGAACAATCAGTCATTCATTCGTAAAGTTACCTCCTCCACTGAGGTACAAACCAACTGGTTGTAATGCTTACACCATCAAACTCCTAGGCCTGGAGTTTGATGGTGTAATCCTAAGGTTGATCTCACATCACTAAAGCTTCAGCTCTACTGACCTTTATTTGAGCCTTAAAACATACCAATCTCATTCCCGCCTTGAACACTTTGTATATGTTGGTCCGATGCTGGCAGTATTCTCCATTACCAATCTCCTTCCTCTGCCTCCACATACAACACCCTCTGCCTATGAAGCCCCTAGCCATCCTCCTAGCCCCAGTTTAAATATCTTTAATAGAGCATCTATTAGTTAGGGACTCAGCAAGAAACAGATGGCATGTCCAAACTAGAATATCTAAAGGGGGCTTAACTAAGACACTATGTACAAAGATGTGGACACATGTAGGGAAATTTCAAGTACCCTAGAGCAACTAACACCACTGTAGTAGGAGATAAGGAGGAGAGGGAACTGTATAGTAAGAATTAGATGGAGAAGTACAGTGACAGATAGTCAAGGGACAAAACCAGCCCAAGGGAGTCCGGTGAGAAGTGAGCTAGAGGTATAAGTATATCCTCTCTTCCTTTAATCTCTCAGAGGCATCCCCATTGGCCAAACCCAACCAGAGGTCAGAGAACATTATATATTTCACATAGGTCAATTTCCTGTAACAGAGAGCAGATCTACATTGATATTCCAGAACAAGTCAGTTTTCCCTGTTAAACACCATATAGCACTCTGTATTTATTTTCTTTTTAGACAACCAAGGCTACACAGTGTCCCTTTAGTAACAATCCACTTCCTTAGGTTTTAAATTCTTGGAAGAAAGAGTATGGCTTCTAAATATTTTATAATATACAGCCTAATATTGTAGCTCACAAATACGAACTTGTGACAACATTCACATTTCTCTTGGTACGTATATGGCAGCAGTCAATGCTAAAGTCATCCACAACACTGAAGAGCATGCTAACAACACTGATGCCTTTGAAAGGCGATAGTTCCATCAATATTTGAAAGCACAGACTTGCATGGATTAGGTGCCAGCTTCTGGCCCACACTCCTATATGCACTGATTATAGATTAACTGTATCATTCTTTGTTATGCTTTTTGTTTTTTTGATTTGGAATTTCATAGCCTTATGGAATAAACTGGTCCACATACTCAAATTTCTTCTCAAATTTTTCACAATAATCTGCAGCAGTGTTGTGATTTGTTTTCTTGAGAATACAATGAGCTAGAATGTAAGTCCACAAAGACAACTGGAAACGCCCCTTAAACCAACACGTGGAGTATGATTAATTCAGTACTTTCCTTGTATAGAAACTATTTCAAGGAAAGATTATGTTCCCAACTTCCTGCCTCCCTGAAATTCCCTTGACTTTGTGCTAAGATCTTTGTTCCTACCAAAGCAATGTTGTATCTTTTTTCTAACTCTCTGCCTAAGTAAAGAGTGAGAAAAGTCAAATATTAACATCCTTCCTCCCCAGAAACCTGAGAGAGGAGCTATCCTCCTCTATTCTGATTGATCTCAACACTGGCAGCCATTTACCTTTTGATTTCTCTCTAAGTAGTTTTGCTTTCCATCCAGAACAGAATATTATAAATATAAATATTTCTCAAAGCATTGATTATAGTCCTAAAAATACCTCCTTGCTAAGTGAAATGCCAATAAGACTGAGCTTTCCACAATCATGTCAAAATGCTAACCAGTCCTGCCTGGACCATTATAAAGTGTTCTTTTGGGCAACTGTAGGCACTTATTGTGCTGTCCAGTAGAGCCCAGGACAATAGGGTCAATTGGATGTTTGCTGGATCAGTGCAGTAGCACTATTTTATCACTGTTTTTAGCAGCCAAGACTGCGCATTCAAAAAGGACAATATTCTAGGAGTTTCCTTCGTGGCTCAGTGGTTAACGAATCCGAGTAGGAACCATGAGGTTGTGGGTTCGATCCCTGGCCTCGCTCAGTGGGTTAAGGTTCCGGCGTCACCATGAGCTGTGGTGTAGGTTGCAGACTCGGCTTGGATCCCGCATTACTGTGGCTGCGGTGAAGGCCGGCAGCTACAGCTCCTGTTAGACCCCTAGCCTGGGAACCTCCATATGCCGCGGGTGCGGCTCTAGATAAAGGCAAAAAGACAAAAAAAAAAAAAAAGAGAGAGACAGTATTCTAAATAGTGATTCAATTTGGTTAGCATAACCTTTGAATATAATTTAATCTGTTTCATATTTTCGGCTTAAAAGTTATTTTAATCTCTTCATATTTCCTATATTACAGTCTATTTTATGAGCAATCATAAATTTTTTAAAAATCTTTAAATAAGGATTTTTGATGCTCTTACTGATGCTTTCAATTTGAGATTACATCTTTATCTGACTAGTAGAACTATTAAAGAGGGACATACCCATTCAGATAATTGGGGGAGTAGCCATATTTTTAAAGTAATGTTAAGCTGATATTTTCATCCGTTGAGCTGATTCCTCATTTTGGTGGCATTTTAGACATAGTTACCTGGATTCAAAATAGTATATAGAATGCACTATGAGCAATGTCAAAGGATAAGGGTGTCTTTCTATGAGCTTACCATGAACTGTACCACAAAATTCTGACTGGGATTATGAAAATACAGTAATTATACAGTATCATTCTTTAGATCCTAGTTTGATTAATTCTGTAGGTGAATATTATACCACATTTCATCCCTTTTTCTTTGCACTCACAGAGACAGAGCTTCAGTTTATTTTACCCAACCGCTTCCTTCCTCAGCTAAAGAAACTGATGTCCAAAAGGGAGAAAACATGTATTCTAGATTATTTTCCAGATCTCAGATCATCCTATTCCTAGCCCAGTGTTCTGTTCATATTTACAGTATGATTGAAATCAGATAACCCAGTAGATAGAAAGGAAACTGCCAGTCATTGAAATAGGTTGAGAAATGGAACATTGTGGTTCGTTTAGAGTGTTCAGCATGGAAGGAAATCATTTCAGTCAATCTATCCCACTCCTCACCTTGCATCTCAAGCCCAGGGTAGCATGAATGAAACATTCATCATGATACACAGCAGCCTATTTGCATAGATCCATGAGTAATGAAATGTATAACATTTATGCTATATCCAGTTCTGCCAGTATCAGAAGGACATGGCCATAATTGCTCAGAGATGAACTGAAATCATGGAAAATTTGGCCCCAATGTGTCCCTAAACAATGTAAATAATTTTTTTCAAACTCAGTTCTTAACTTTGATGAAATTCTTTTTGGGAGAGATCTCTAACATAACTCCACCATCAACAATTTTCATAAACTAAATAAATTACAAGGAAATTACTTAGAAAATACTTAAAAGGCTAAGGATAAAAAAATGACAAAAATTAATTGATTTTTTAACTGCATTAATTTGTGATTGGATACATCAAACAACAATTTTTGGAAGCTTCAGGTTTCAAACTGAACTAGATATCATGAGACAAATTTAAAGTAACATCCATGGAAAAGCTCACTGAGGCTGGTTTCATGCAAAATATGCAGTGCAATATTTTATATACAAAATAGAATAGAAATATATTGATATGTGCATGTAATTACTGACTTCTGTTATTATCCCCACTTCATTTCCAGAATAACTATTTATATTATGAGAGGAACACATCATAGAGTAGAAAGATCCCAGCTCTTCAATTAAGGCAGACTTGGCTTAAAAAATTGACTTCATTCCATATTTTGAGATTAACTTTCCAGAACTAAAAAGTCCTCATCTATAAAATAGAGATACTAACATTACTGCATAGATAGCATTTTTACATTGAATTTTTCAGTAAATGGTAGCTGAATCACCTTTAATGAATAAAATCATCCTAATATCATCTCAGTCACTAAAATAAAAAAGATATCGGAAATGCCAACCATATAAAATACAGACTAGGTATTTTTAGCACATTGATATTTCTCTGTACTTGTCAATCAGAGTGTTTTATTAGTTTATGAAAGTCACTTCTCTATGACCATTAAGCCAATTTCAGTACTCTCTGCCTTCTTTTCTGTAGTTTAACTTTTTCTAGCTTTGTACATTTTCTACATAAATTTTAAAATCATACTGTTCATTTCCTACTCTCAAAATAAATTCTGGTTTTTTTTTTTAAAGGAACCTCTACATTTAAGGGGTCTATGGAAAGATTTATCCACAGCAATTATTCTCAATGTGTGGTCACAGACTTCTGTAGAACCAAAAGGCCTTTCTGGGGGTTCTGTGAGGTCAAATATATGTTCTCAATAATAGCAAGGCATTATTTGCCCTTTTCATTGTATGGACATTTGCATTGGTGGTATAAAGATGGTGGTGGATAAACTGCCTGAGCATGAATCAAGGCAGTAACTCCAAAAAGAAAGTCAGTTTCATTTTAAAATATCCTAGAATAAGCAAGGAAAATTATTAATTTAGTTAAATCTTGACCATGAGGCCATGACTTTTTACTATTCTGTGTAACACATAGGAAGTACACATAAAATACTTCTACATGAGGAAGATGGTCTTCCTAAGAAAAAGCACTTGTGGACTGTTTCAGTTTCAAGTTGAATTAGCCATTATTTTTCATGGCACACCATTTTTTTTTTCTTTTAGGTATTTATAGGGCCACATCCGTGGCATACAGAAGTTCCCAGGTTAGGGATAGAATCAGAGATGCAGTTACTGGTCTACACCACAGCCACAGCAACGTCGGATATTTAATCCAGTGAGTGAGATCAGGGATCAAACCCATGTCCTCATGGATACTAGTCGGGCTCGTTACTGCTGAGTCATGATGGGAACTCCTCATGGCACACTATTTTTACTTGATAATAACAACTTATAAACTATGTCTTTGTTCCCTGGAAACAAATTAAGCTGTCACTTGGCAAGGAAAACAACTACCAATTATAAAATTCAAGGTTTCTAGTGAAAATTAAAATTTTGGAAACCTTGTATCCACCACAGTAAGCTTGTAAGCTTCCTAATACTTAAACTCCCTTCTGATGACGTGATATTCTAAAACATCACTATGTAACTATTATCTAAGTGTTTACCCAACTGAAATGAAAACACAGATCCACCGAATGTCAACTGGAGCTTCAATCATAATCACTCCAAACTGGAAACAACTCAAATGCCCATAAACTGGTAACTGGGCTAAATAAATTGTGGCACACCAATACAACAACATATTCAGTGATAAATAGGAACTTGTGGCAGGCAGGAAAAATGACCCTCTAAAGATGCTCCTGTCGGAGTTCCCGTCGTGGCGCAGTGGTTGACGAATCCGACTAGGAACCATGAGGTTGCGGGTTCGATCCCTGCCCTTGCTCAGTGGGTTAACGATCCGGCGTTGCCGTGAGCTGTGGTGTAGGTCGCAGACACGGCTCAGATCCTGCGTTGCTGTGGCTGCGGCGCAGGCCAGTGGCCACAGCTCCGATTAGACCCCTAGCCTGGGAACCTCCACATGCCGCCGGTGCGGCCCTAAAATGACAAAAGGCAAAAAAAAAAAAATAAAGATGCTCCTGTCCTAATCCTAGGACCTGCGAATATGTTATTTCATAAAAGGAACTTTCACATGTGAATAAGGTTAAGGACCTTAAAATATGGAAATTATTAAGGATGATCCAGGTAGGCCAATATAATACGATCAATCCTTCAAAGCAGAAAATATTTGAAGTTCCCGTTGTGGCTCAGTGGGTTAAGAATCCAACTAGTATCCATGAGGATACAGGTTCAATCCCTGGCCTTGCTCAGTGGGTTAAGGATCTGGTGTTGCTGTGAGCTGTGGTATAGTTCGCAGATGGAGCTTGGATCTGGCATTGCTGTGGCTGTGGGGTAAGCCTGCATCTGCAGATCTGATCTGACCCCTACCCAGGGAACATCCATATGCCATAGGTGTGGCCAAAAAAAAAAGGCAGGAAATATCTCCTGGTGACAGCCAGAGAGAACTTTATTTTATGGTAAAAGAGATTCAGTGTTGCTGGCTTTGAAGATGGAGGAAAAAGAAAGCAGTGGAGAAGGTTCTAGAAGCTAGAAAAGGGATGAAAATGGTGGCTCCCTTAGAGCAGAGCCCTGCTAGCAGCTTGATTTTAGCCCAGTAAGATCTATGTCAGACTTATTACTTATAGAACTTTAACATAATAAATTGTGTTTTATGGAAACAGATGAATACTAAATGCATTGTTCTAAGTAACAAAAAAACATGTATCATTCTGTTTACATGACATTCTGAACAAGAGATACACAACATATTAGTAGTTCCCAAAGACTGAGGGTGTAAGGAAAAGTTGAATACAAAAGGGCAGCAGAGAAAACTTTTTGGATTAATGGAAATGTCCCATAACCATCTTTTAGTGGTGTTTACATGTATGCCTGCATTTGTCAAAACTCTCAGAACTATTCATTATAAAGGATGTAGCCAATGGAATGTAAATAATACCTCAATGAGCCTGACTTCAAATTTTTTTTCAGTTTGAATTTCCTATACAGTAAATACCAAGAAAGAAAAATCAGATAAACGAAACTCTTTGGGGTCCTCAGTAATTTTAAGAGTGTAGAAAGTCCCCAAGCCCTAAAAGTTTTGGAAACTCTAATCTAGTAGCTACTCCAAGTAGACCATTGTACTAGAGAAGAATAAATTTTTTGACAAGTTGCAAAATTATTTTTGGTCACTACTAGACTATAAAGCACCAAGAAGGCAAAAAGCTTATTATGGTAACTCGCACCCCACCCAAGTATCACCAGAACATAGCACGGATAACTGGCACATAGCCTCTGCACCAATCTCCTACTGATGATGTGACAAATGACCACATCGAGAGGTGTACCACGACATAAATATATTCTCTTATAGCTCTTGAGGTCAGAAGTATGAAATAGGGCTTAGTGGGTTAAAATCAAGGTGCTGTCAGAGATGCATTCTTTCTGTAGGCTCTAGGAGAGAATTTGTTTCTTACCTTTTCTAGCTTCTAGAGGTTGTTTCAACCACCTTGCTTTCTAGCCCCTTCCTCCATATTCAAAGCTAGCACTATAGCATTCTTAACTGACTCTCTGACTCTGATCTTCTGTATGTCTCCTCTGAATTTTTACAATTTTTAAAAAGTTTTTATTAAAGTATAGTTGATTTACAATGTTGTACCAATTTATGCTATATACCTTATGGAAGATAATATATCTTTTTTATATTATCTTCCATCATGGTCTATCCCAGGAAATTGGATCTGTAATAGTTTACATCTACTAACACTGTCTCTTCCAAATTTAAGAATCCTTGTGATTACATTGGGCCCACAAGAATAATCCAGAATAACTTCCTTATCTCCAGAACTTTAACTTAATTCCCCCTTCATACCTCTTTTGCCACGGAAGGTGGTAGATTCACAGATCCCAGGGATTAGGACATGGATATCTTTGGGGAGTCATTTTTCTGCCTACCACAGTACTCATACAAATTCTAACAACTTTATTGAGAAACAAGCCACATACCATACAATTCACTCATTTAAGTGTACAATTCAATGGCTTTAGTATATTCACAGTTGTACATCCATCCACCATAATCAACTTAGAACAGTTTCATCACACTAAAGAGAATCCAGACCCATTAGCAGTTATTGCCTATTTCCCCCTAAACTACACAACACTAGACGACCAATAACATACTTCCTGCCTGCATAAATTTGCCTATTTTGAATATTTTATATAAATGAAATCATACAACCTATTTTTTTGTGAATGACTTCTTTCACAGCATATTTTCAAAGTTCGTTAATGGTATAGCATGTGTTAGCACCTCATTCCTTTTTATGGGTGAATATTACATTGTCTGGATATGCCACATGTTATTTGGCCACTGAAAAAACATTTGTGTTGTTTCCACTTTTTGTTATTATGAATAATGTAGTTATGAACATTTGTGTACAAATTTCTGTATGAACATAAGTTTTCATTTCTCTTGGGAGTATACCTAGAAGTTAAATTGCTAGGTCAAATAGATACTCTATTTTTAACTTTTTGAGAAACCACAACACTATTTTCCATAGAAGCTGTCCTATTTTACATTGTCATTGGCAGTATATGAGGGTTCTAATTTTTCCACATCTTCATCAAAACTTAACTATCATTTTACTTACAACAACCCATATGTATGTAAAGTAATATCTAACTGTGAGTTTCACTCAAATTTTTCTGATGACCAATGATGTTGTATACCTTTTCATGTCTTTATTAGACATTTGTATATAGTCTTTGGAAAATAAGTATGTATTGAAATCTTCTTCATGTATTTGAATTGGGTTATTTTTCTTTTTATTCTTGAGTCATAGAATTCTCTGTATTGTCCAGATTCCAGTCACATGTCAGATAAAAGATTTGTAAAAATTCTCTGCCATTTGTGTGTGTGTGTGTGTGTGTGTCTCAAATTATGACAGGCTAGTTTACTTCTTCTTAAAAATAATATACCATATCAATCAATTTTTCAAACAGACTCCTAAAGGAATTTTAAAATATTCAGTTTTCTAGTTGTCAAACAATGTATTTGTGTGAACAAAAAAGATAAAAGACAAGTAATGGAAATAAAACCTCTAAAATTACTCCAATTCCTAAAATAAGAAATTTGAAAAATGAAAAAAAATATATCATTGCTTGGAAAATATGCTTTACTTTTAATTTCAAATCCACTTTAAATTCTTGACATATAATACCTAAAAATACTCTAGCTAAATTATTTGATAGTATTTTCAGAGTGTTACTTTCCTGGATAGACATGTTTCACACAACAATTTTTAATTAGCGTGAGAAAAAAATCACTTGGAATTTATCACAATTGATTAATGAGTAAACAGTTTATTCAGTAATATGAATGGCATGAGGCCCAATAAAGGGAATAATCTGATGATTGTTCACTGTGCAACTAATTCAGGATTTTGAAATTTAGTCCATTCAGCTGCATTACGTATTTTTCCTGTGATTTTATCAAAATAGCTGTGCAATGCCAAGCTTTATTGCTTTTTTCTTGTTTCCTTCCTTCCTTCCTTCCTATTCTACCCTTCTAGGTTCTTTGCTGAGACATCCCTTGTAATAAAAGACAGATAACGGGAGAAAAAGAAACAGAATATCATGAATCACTCATTACACACGGGAGAGACCCAGGAAAACGGAGTTAAGTCCTGAAATGGCCCAAGCCAAGGCCTTAAATACCATTTCAAGCTACAGACAAAAATGTTGGGGATAGGGAGTTAGTTACATTTGACCAAGAAAAGCACAGTAAACAAGGGTAAGGTTATTATGTAGATTTAAGTCAATACCTTCTGTACTGTTAAGCGTTTCAAGACTTTTAGAGTCATCCCTCTCTTCCTGGTACAGAGAAGGAGACACTCTTACAAATTGAGATTTCCCTTTTAAATGTAAATATTCCTTATAAAAGGGTAACTTCTGCTCGGTTTTTAGAGTTTTCCTGTGCCTGCTGTTTCTTGGAAACAATCAGCTCAAAATAAGCCTTCTGACAAAGAGGCATATATTGGGGTGGCATTTTCTGCTTCCCTTCATCTTCTTTCTCTCTTTCTTTTGTCCTTTCTATCATCCTTCTTAAGAACAGAACAGTTCAATAATTTGGGGTTTGCTAGTATAACACAAAGAATACAGAGGGAAAAATACAAAATTGCACTCAACACCAATGCCAGGACAGATTGTCCTCAACTCACGATGGGGTTACTTTCTGATAAACCCATCTTAAGTTGAAAACATCAGAAGTCAAAAATGCATTTTAATACACTGAACCTATAGAACATCATAGCTTAGCCTAGACTAACTTAAATATGCTCTGAACACTTACATTAACCTACAGTTGGACACAATCATCTAACAGAAAGCCTATTTTATAGTAAAGTGTTGACTAATTCATGTAATTTGTTAAATACTGTAATGAAAGTAAAAAACAGAATGGTTGCATGGGTACAGAATGGTTGTAAATATATTGGTCCACTACCCTCAAGATCACATGGCTGACTGGAAGCAACATGAGACATATGGTTCCTCCTGAATTGCTTTCATGCCATGGAAAAGGTGAAAAATTTTAAGTTGAACCATTCTAAGTTGGGGACTGTCTGTACTCATTTCATTAGGGTTATAACCAAGGATATTATTAATTTTTGTATTATTTTTCTTTTGAACATAAATCAATGACATTAACTGGAATTTGAAGTATATACACAATACATACTCTCCATGCAAAATACTTTCTGTAAGTCACATTAAATCTTAAAATATTGGAAACAGAAGAGTCGTGCTAATTTGTATTTTGTCTAAATGAAACAAGAAGAGAAAAACATTCAATTAGGGAGGGTTAGACTTAAAATAAAGCTTTTAAAGTTAAAATGTCTTCTTCTCCCTTTGTACTTTTCAAAGGCTACACAATGTCCTGAGAAGATTCATTACGAGAAAAATGTCATTCACAGCTTTAAGATCTTACTTTGTAAGGAACTACAGAGAAAGCAAGTTTTGTTATTTGTTTTCAAATAAGAGGTCTTAAGTTTTCTTCCTATAGAAAAAGTTCCAATTAGTTTTCTTTACAAATACATGTAAGCTATTAATTTCCACAACTTTCAGATGAGATCTAGTTGTTCTTTACACAAAATCTATATGAAAGCGTCTATAGGGATCATCTAATCTTATCCATTTACATCTTTGGCCTAATCCATTCCCAGAGAAGTTTAGAAAACCTTTAAATATTGGACAATGTCTTTTGTAGCCTATCCCTGTCTTTCTCGTGAAAATAGATTGGGCTCTGATTCAGTCCTGGAAGAAAAGAATGAGTCCATTAGAGACTTTAAGCATCTTAGCACCTTTATAGCATTCAGAATAAACTGTGAAGCATAAACGTTCTCATCTCTCACCTTACTTATTATGAAGCATCTTAAAGTCAGAAGTTGAGAAGGAATTTAAAGGCAAGAAAATATTAGAATGGGAAAGAACCTCATTTACACATCTCTAACATCTTGTTGAACATTTTTAAAGAGCCTTAGAATAGAGAAAGAATGTGAATCAAAATTAACTGATGGCCTTATAGAAAAAAAATGGTGTTCAACACCCCAGACATTACACACTGGGAGGAGGGAGTGTCTCAAAACAGACACTTGTAAAAATTGAAAACTGAAAAGATATTTGGAAAAAATTATCCTGTATTAGCTAAGAAGACAAAGGGAGAAATATAATATCACTGATTAATCAACAAAGGTGCTCCAAAAGAAAATAAACCAGCAGATTTCCTGCCCTTACCCTTAAACTCACAAGAAGAAATTTCTCAAAACGTTAAAAGACAACTGAATAAATTTTATCTTGAGGTGAGCACCATGATATTATAGAACATCTCCCTTGGAGGCAACAAGCTTGTCAGCTGGTAGGTATCTCCAATAATTCACGGGCATTCCCCATGTTCTGGTCCATAATAATCATCCTCAGATCTTTAGCTGAAAAACGTTTCCTCCTCTGTGATACCACATTCCGTAACTTGACAGAAGGGGATTTGCTATGCACAGAGAATTGCCAGGTAAAATGATCTTCTGATCATCTCTTCCCCAAAATCCTTAAAACTTCCTTTATCCATGATAAGATCAGAGCTAATTCAGACACATTGATTTAGTGCTACACTTGTATCTAAATCAAGCCCAAATGGAATATCTCAAAGAGGTACCAGATTTTCTTGTGGGCAAAATAATCTGATATATTGGGACTGAACCCATGAAAACTCAGAATGACCTATCTAAACTTCTATCCAATACCCCCATAAACCCTAAGCTACAGAAGTACAGAATAGTCAGAAGCCTACTGGAAAAAGGACTCATCAAATTTTGTACCAATCCTTGAAACACTTCTAACCTTGTACTAAGAAAAATCCAGTGCCCAGAGGAACTTCTCTTGTGGTGCAGTGAGTTAAGGATCCAGCACTGCCACAACTGTGGCTCAGGTTGCAACTATGGAGCAGGTTTATTCCCTGGCCTGGTAACTTCCACATGCCATGAGTATGGCCTAAAAAGAAAAGAAAACCCATTGACCAGAAATGTAGATCTGTTCGAGATTTCAGAGTGACAATTAAAGTAGTCATTCTCTTCTTTCCTATAACACACAAACCAAATACTATTTTCCATTAGCAACATAGTCCTAGGTGGCAGGATTCATTGTGCTCATCAGAGATTGTTCCTTAACTAGAGGTAAGGTGGGTAAATATGCACACTAGTAGCAGATAAGGTTTGGAGGTTAGTTCATATTTGGGAATGCTTCAGAAACAGTTAAGGTTCCTGTCTTCAGTAGGAACCCCCATTAAGAATGGTCAACATATAACAGAAATTTTTATTGTTCTAATGCTTACAAAGTAGGTGGCTATTATCAAGGGAGGGGCACATACAAAATGGGATAAATAAGGGGGAGGCTAAAGAAAATGTTCTAACTGATTGTTAGGTCTGACACTTCATCCCTAAGCTCTCACTAAGATCTAAATCCCTATGATAGCTCAAGACACTTAATATTTAGAGAGGTTCAAAGAGAATATTACAGAATATCATCCATTGGATTCAAGTCAGAAAAAGATTGCTAAGAGAAATCTGTATTCAAATTGCACAAGGATTATTCTGAGTGACAACCCTTACCAGAGACCTCAAGCTTTTACCCAGGACTTCTGGACAAAGTAGATGAACATTTGAGAATTAGACAGTTTCCGTTCAAGATCCATGGAACAAGGTGACATAGTGTCATGTTTTAATCATCAGTCTTTTGCTAATTTTCCTGGCTATCTTCTGTCCTCTTTTACTATATTAGGACTATTTCTAACTTTGTTACTTACTGATCCTTAATCACTTCTTGATGCGAGTCCAACACTTAGTTATAATTTACGCGTGAACTGAATGATGTATACAACCACATTAACCACTGGGTTTATGCACATTTTCTTCTGAGTTCCACCTAATTTCCTTTGGTACCAGATCCATGTAATGAATCAGTTGATTTCCTGGGTAGGTGAATGTAATTGCTTCATGACCTTTAAATAACAAACAAAAAATAGGCCAGCCATGCAGAAATCAAAAACCTTCCTCACATCAGACCAAAAAAAGAGGTATGGGTACATTTCATGAGAACTTGTGTAACCAAACTTCCACAGAAGTAGAAATAAAGGGAGCTGCAGAGCAGATGGTATATGTCTGGAAGCTGTCTCATGTTCACAGATCTTACAAGTAAGATGCACTACCCTTTTGCTTTAGATCTACTGGATAATCTTGAAACTAATGTTTTTGACTGAGGCCAGGCCATTCTTGATCAGCAGCATCAAAATTTTAGAACTTTATGGAGATATTTTAGTCAAAAAGAGATCATTAGGTGTGTCCCTCCTGTGACTTGTATTGGATTTGTGGCACAAAAGCATACTGCCTATTTACCACAAACTGGGTAGGATCTTAACTTGGTAAAATGATGCCTCCTTTCAGGATAAGCCATGATATAAACTAGGATCCACTGTGGACCATCATTTTCCCCCCAGGAAAAAGATATCATTTATGTCAGTTAATTCAAGAAAGAAAAAGAAACAACAAGGTCTTATTATATCACACAGGTAATAATATTAAATATCCTGTGATAAACCATAATGGAAAAGAATATAAAAAAGAATATATATGTATAACTGAATCACTTTGCTATACAGCAGAAATTAACACAATGTTATAAATCAACCATACTTCTTTAAAAATATTTTTTTTTAAAAAAGAAAAGGGAGTTCCCTTGTGGCACAGTGGGTTAAGGATCTGGCATTGTCACTACTATGGCTCAGGTTGTTGTCGTGGCACTGTTTGATCCCTGGCCCAGAAACTAACCAACTTCTACATGCCATGGGCTTGGCAAAAAAAAGGAAGGAAGGAAGGAAGGAAGGAAGGAAGGAAGGAAGGAAGGAAGGGAGGAAGGAAGGAAGGGAGGAAGGAAGGAAGGGAGGAAGGAAAAAGGGAAGGAAGAAAGGAGAGAAGAAAGAGAAAATCTGGCATTTAATTCAAGAGAGAAAAAAAGTGGCCCGAATCCTAACCTCTGAGAGGCAATTCTGGATTCCTTCCTTCCCCCCTCAAGTCTCTTCACTTCACACTTTACAAGAGGCCCAGGAATTAGAGAACCCTACATAAGGGGCAAGGTAGACAACACCACTAAGGCTAAAGAATTTCTCATCTGAGAGGTCACTGACATTGGGCTTTGGAAGTTCAAAAGAGACTTGCCTTAGATGTGATATTGGCTTTTTCTTGGCTGTGCCCACAGCACTCAGAAGTTCCCAGGCCAGGAACAGAATTCATGTGACAGCAGTGACCAGAGCCATAGCAGTGCATTTGCCATATCCTTAACCCACTGAGCCACCAGGGAATTACCTGATACTTGCTTCTTAATGGAGGACATGTGGTATTTTAGGAGAACATGGCGGCTTTTCTAACATCTTAATATTAGTAAAAACTATCAAAAGAAATAAAGAATAAAATTGGGCATGTTGGCTAATAACTCCATATGTGGTGATGTGATCCATTCATTTGGTTTAATGTTGGCACTCTGGTCTCCTGGATGAAAAGTGGATTTCAAACTCTAATATAATCTTTCTTTTAGTATTTGTCTGTGTCTCAGTGCACGTATGGATGATCTGTCAATTATCTAATGCTGTTCCATCACTGTTGTCCAACAAATGAGCCAATGAACAGGAAAACCAAGCACACATGGAAGCTGAAACAAGCAGACATGGAAATGGATATGCAATCATGATACCTCAAAAGGTAGTGAAGCTCTGGCTTGATCTTAGCCCCAGATGTTCATAGACTAATCTTCAGTTAAAACAGAGGGATGACCGCAAGTGGTGACCACTGAGACATTGAGAATGAGAAACACCTAAACCCACTCAGTTTGCTGTCTCTACTAACATACCTTTACTATTTAACTACCTTTATCCAAATGGCAATTCCAGGACATTCTTGCCCTTGAAAGAGAAAGGTTGCAAATAATTTTATTATTCACTTCAGAAACTTCCCCCCAAATCTACTTTAATGATCAAGTTGCCCAACCCACCCAAGTACAGCTTCAAACAAATGCTACTCTTTAAGTCTCTTCAAAATCTTTGCCTTGCTGCATTCACCAGTTCTGAACTATTATTAACCAGAGTCTTAACCAATCCTAGTTTAGTCTTCTCATTGAAAGACCCTCCAAAACCATAGCAAAAAAGAAAAGAAAAGAAAATTTCATAAATATCTCAACTTTGCTCTGCCCTCCTTAAGTTGTTAATAAAACTCAAAGTTCTTGTATTAGCTTCCCATTGCTGCTGTAACAAGTTGCCTCAAATTGAGGGGCCTAAAAAATACTAATTATGTTATAGTTCTGAATATAGATGACAAAAGTCTCACTGGGCTAAAATTAAAGAGTTGGCAGGGCTTCATTCCTTTCTGCAGGCTCTAGAAGAAAATTTGACAAGGAATTGTCTTTTCTAGCTTCTTGAGCCTACTTGCATTCCTTGGCTTGTTTCCCACTTTCATCTTTAAAGCCAGCAATAACCAGTCGAGTCCTCATCATGTTATGTTGCTCTGATACCGATTCTTCTGCCTTCCTCTTCCACTGTTAAGAGTCCTTGTGTTGACATTGGTATCTCCAGATAATCCAGACTAATCTCCTACTTTATGGTCAATTGATCAAAAACGCTCATTCTATCTGCAAACTTAATTCCCCTTTGCCATGTAAGCTAACATATTCACAGATCCCTCAACTTAGTAAGGTTAATGTCATCTTTCTCTTGTCAAGGGGCTATTTTTGCTTGAATGTTGAGGGAACCAAAATTCAGTAATTCAATATCGATTTAACTACCAGAAATTGTAAAAAACAACAACAAAAAAAAAAAACTAGCAATTCCCAGATTATCATAACTTGAAGCCCTCTAATAGAATAGTTCTTAAAAGCCCTCATTCTACACAATGAGTTGTTTGGTGCAACTCAGGAATAATAAAATCTTCCCTACCTCAGTAATATATGGACACAGTTTGAAACTTGATTAAAAAAAAAAAAACAGCAATTTTTATGACTGTGACATGTAAAGATAAATCGAGATGCTACTTATACAACATCACATCATAGAGCAGATGAAAGACAAGAGAAAAGCAAGTCATTTCATTTTATTCCATGAGAAATTGATAAAGTTTTCCAAAAGGGCTGCATAGGAGTCAGGCATGATATTTAAATAGTGCAATCATCAGGGCCTCTCTTTTTCTTGTTACCTGGTTTTCTGGAAACCAAGTCATCTCCATCCAAAGTTAACTTGCATTTTCCTAAAACCACTTCTCTCTGTATATCATTATATTTTAATAAACTAACATCACCCCTGGCCCACAGTTACTGCTTAATGCTTACTGAAATAATAAATTTTATGTTATGTCCCTGTTTCCCTAAGTTGATCAAAAACCTAAGTTGATCCCCTTGTTGGGGATCCTCAAACACATTTATTTGGTCCTTCAGCTACTATTAAAAAAGATTTAGGAGTTCCCACTGTGGCACAGTGGTACGGTGGGTTAAGAACCTGCCTGCAGTGGCTCGGGTTGCTGTGGTGGCAAACCTTTGATCCTAGGCCTGGCCTAGTTCAGTGGGTTAAAGGATCCGGTGTTACAGCTCAGATTCAGTCCCTGGCCCAGAACTTTCCATATGGCAGAGTTGTGGCCATTAAATAAATAAATTAATTAATTAAATAAAATCCAGCTCTTCAGTTTGAATCAGGCAACTTATTTGGATTTTTTCCTTACATGAAGGTAATAAACTTATTGTGTTTCAAGACCTTTTTTTGGAAAGAGGAATATATGTTAAAAATATATAATTTGATATTTTCAATTTTTAAGTCAGGGAAACTATTAATATTAAATACTCATATAACTTTACATGGGTAGTAAAAGTTTGATTATATACTTTTCTGAAGCGATGTGAGTCCCTAATTGAAGATATATTTCATTTCTAATGAAAAAAGCAAGTGTGAAGATTATAAAATAGAATGTTGACTGTCATTCAACCAACTGAAAAAGACCATTTTCTCGGGGATTTTGAGTCACTGGTTACAGAAATATTAATAGTATGAGATCTTAAATGGCAATGCTTTTCCCTAAAAAAGAGTGGAGGAAACACAGGCTTTGTGTTAAAAGCAAACAATGGACATAGTCTGAGGAATCCTGGGTTCTGGTCCAAACTCAGAATTTCTAAATGCATGGATGCAAGTGATTTTTTTATAAACTTATTTTGGATTCAGATTCAAATTCTAAAATACTGAATGGTTAGACTAGATGGTCTACATGGACCCTTTTAGTTTTGCAATACAATGAATGGTCATAAATATTTAATTTCAGTTTCTAAGTCATCTGTAAAAATAGTTTCAAAAACAAGCTCTGCAGCACGAAGCTTCTCTTTCCCATAGCAACTACCAGGATCATGTTACCTGGTGACACAGCAGCACTGTAAGTGTGCAGCAGTGATGAAGACACCTATTACCTTTACCGCAATCACAAATGCAGGCAGATGGCATTCCTGAATCAGAGAGAGTAAAACAAAATGTGTATAAGAAAACAGGAGAAAAACTATGGGCATCTTCTAGTGTGTGTGTGTGTGTGTGTGTGTGTGTGTGTGTGTATGCGTGTGTGTCTTTTTAGAGCCATACCCACAGCATACAGAAGTTCCCAGACTAGGGGTCGAATAGGAGCTGCAGCTGCCAGCCTACACCACAGGCACAGCAATGTCAGATCCAAGCCACATCTGTGACCTATGCCACAGCTCACAGCAATGCCAGATCCTTAACCCACTGAGTGAGGCCAGGGATCGAACCCCCATCCTCATGTATCCTAGTTGGGTTTGTTACCAGTGAGCCACAATGGGAACTCAGGCTCCTTCTGTTTTACCTGAACCCAAGCTCTCTCTTCTTTAGCCAATCAACAAACTCTCTGCATAATCAATAGAGAGTTTTAATTGTTGGGTATACGAAGATCAATAGGAAATGTCCATTGTCTTTGAGGACAGTCTTGTGAGGAGAAAAAAAAAAAATGAATTCAGCTAATATAATATAAGACTGTTATAAATGTTATCACAAAGTTAAAACAAACATATGAATACCAGTTAAAGGTAGAATAAAAACTCCTTATTTTATATATAAAGGGGTAACAGCCAGGAGTAAACCTCTCTCTTGTAACTCCAACCACAGCAGTTACTTTACCTATAAATACCCTGTAACCACGCTACACTGAATTTGTCTCATTCCCCTTTTATAACAGTGCCACTATGCACACCATTCATTCTGCTTTTAAAATCTCTACCCATCTCCTACCCTTTGCAAACTACAATTCCACCCTCTATAACCAGAAACATATCCTGATTTTCTTAGGCTCTAACTCACCCTTTCCAGCTTCTTTCCTCATATATAACTCTATGAGAATATTTACCAGATTGCATTATAACCTACCTTTTAACATACCTGCATCAAGTACCTCCAGCCAAAATGATAGTGAATGATATAAAATCTGCAAACCATTTTTATTACATGAGTTCTGAGGTCCATTCACTTTTACTCAATTCACTTATTACTCCAAATATTATTATTCTAATCAAACAGTCTCTTTGCTCCAACCACAGTATTTTGATATCTTTGCAGCAAATATATAAATGCTTCAATATACTTTGTGAAACAGGACAGAGTGTGAATATATTTTTTTTAATGTGAGTTACTTGGAATCAAGGAACGTATGCATTTATTGCAGCACCATGACTAGCCTATACTCAGTTTCCTATATTAAAGAAAGAAATGAATGCAAATTTGTAAATAAAATTAAAATGTGAGCAACCAAGAAAAACATTGCAGAGAATAACATATTTGAGCTAGAAGCTGAAGTCTGGGTATTTAGCAAGCCTGACCATATAAAAGGAGGGCGATCCAGATAAAGGAGGTGGCCTGAGCAAATGTTTAGGCTCTGATTATATAAAGGTGATTAGCCTGGTGGGGTAGTAAAAAAAGACCCCCAGTGCAGTGGAATATGGGAAATGAGGCTTAACTGGAATTGTAAGATACTTTAAAGTCAATGCTGAGGCACTGACACTTAATTCTGTAGGCAATGAAGAATCTTTAGAATTTTATGAAGAAGAATGCTATGATGATAAACATATTCACCAGAATGAAACTGGTTGGTAGAGGGCCTGAATTGGAGCCCAGAGCCAGTTAGAAAAGTGTGATAATAACTGAGGAAAGAAAATAAGGCAGTAGTAGTGGGGCTAAAGAAAAAATATATAATGACATGCCTAAGACTTGGTGATCAGATACCAGTGGTGGAGAGAGTGATGAAGGAGTCAAGGGTGAATTTGAGGGATTTTTTGCAACTTTTGCTTTTGAAATAATTGCAGATTCACAGGAAGTTACAAAGAGAGTACAGTAGTACAGAAAGGTCCCGTGTAGCCACGACCCCCCTACAGTCCCCCTGGCTCGCCCCATGGTTACCACTTATACAATTAAAGCACACTATCAAAACCAGGAAGTGAATATGTGTGTAAAGTGTGACTACAGTACTCTGTCATTTTATCACATGTGTAAAGTTGTATAAAGCCCACCTTGACAGTCAAGACGCAGAACTACTCAGCCTCCACAAAAATTGCCTTCATGCTACCCCTTTATAGTCACAACCACCTCTGTGACCCTCACCATCCCTACACCCTGGAAGCCATGAATGTTCCTCTATTTCCATAATTTTCTCACTTGAGAATGTTATATAAATGGAATCATGCACTATGGGACCTCTGCCATCCTCACCGTCTGGATGTCCAACAATCATTTCAATCCTGACACTATCCACCTGGAGCTATTAACATCAGATCCCGTAAGTTAAAGCGCTCATTCCCACAAGGCTACCTCTACTTCAGATGCCAGCCACAAAAGGGTGCCCAGGTTACCTAAACTCCAGCCTGGCCAACTACAAATTTAAGTGTGTCCACAGCGACCCCTCAGTTTCAACAATTTGCTAGAATGGCTCACAGAACTCAGACCAACATTTTACTTATGTTTACCAGTTTATTAGAAAGAGTACTACTCAGGAACAACCAAATGGAAGCCGAATGCATAAGATTTGGGTTGGGGGCTGGAAGCTGCAAAATGGTTTCTCCTTCCTAGCACCTCAAAGGGCTCACCAACCCAGAAGCTCTTGGAATCTCACTGTTCAAGACTTTTTAGAGAGCTCAATCTCCAGCCACACTCCTCCTCACAGGTAGAGGGTGGGCATAAAAGTCCCAACCCTCTAATCCCTTTTTCTCGTGACCAACCCCATCCCAAGGCTATATTGGCCCCCATCCTAAATTACCTAACCAGCATAAATGCAAGCATGATCCATAAAGGCTTGTGAGTTCTCACTGTGGCATAGTATGTTAAGGAGCCAGCACTGCCACAGCTGGACTGTATGTCGCATCTGCAGCTTGGATTCAGTCTCTGGCCTGGTAACTTCCATATGCCATGGGTGTGGCCATATAAAAGTGGGGGGGGCTTGTTTTGAATATCAAAATACATTCCCTATTGCCCAGGAAACTCCAGAAGTTTTAGGGGCTCTGCCAGGAACTGGGACACATATCAAATATATTTTTTTATTATACTACAAATCTTTTGTGGTTGGATTTTTCACATAGCAAAATTTGCTTAAGATCCTCCCAAGTTGTTGTATCAATAGTTTTTGTCTATTTGCTATCTTTATTCCACAATATGGATGTACCACACAGTTTGTTTAATCATTCATCCAATGGTAAACAACAGAATTGTTTCTGTTTTGAGGCTAATATGAATAAAGCATCTAGGAAGATTTATCTAACAGCTTTTGTACGAACATAAATTTTCATTTCTCCATAATAAGAGTCTAGGAGTGCAATTACTGGATCATGTAGTAACTGTATGTTTAGTTTTTTTTTTAAGATCTTGCCAAATTATTTTCCAGAATGGCTATAGTTATTTTATATTCCCACCAGCCATGTATGAGATTCCATTTCTCCACTTCCTTGACAGTCGGTGTGGTATTGGCATGCTTTTTTTTTCCCTTAAATCCTTTAGCTGTTAGATGTAGTGACATCTCATTATGGGCTTAATTTGCATTTTCCTAATAGCGAGTGATGTTGTATATCTTTTTATGTGCTTATTTGCCACCTGTATAGTCTCATTGGTAAAACATCTATTAGTGTCTTTTGGCCATTTTCTAATTAGATTGTTATTTTACTGTTGAGTTTGAGTGTTTTTTAAATATATGCTGGATACAAGTAATTTGCAAGATATGTGGATTACAAGTATTTTCACCCAGTATGTAACTTGGTTTTTCATTCTCTTTGCAGTGTCATTTATAGAGCAAAGGTTTTATTTATTTCTTTATGAAGTTTATCTTTTTTTTCTTTTATGGGCCATGTTTTTGATGTGAAGTTTAAGAACGCTTTCCCTATCCCTAGATCTTAAAGTTTTCCTTATCTGCTCTCTTCTAAAGTTTTGTAATTTTGCATTTAAATCTATTTAATTTAATTTTTTATAAAGTATAAAGTTTATGCCATAATTCTTTTGGGTAAAGACGTATGTTGACACAAATCATGATTGTATCCCTTATATATTATTTCAAAATTGGGGTTTTTTTTTTTGTCTTTTTAGGGCCGTACCCACAGCATATGGAGGTTCCCAGACCAGAGGTCAAATCAGAGCTGTAGCCGCCGCCGGCCATAGCCACAGCCATAGCCACACCCACAGCCACAGCAATGTCAGATCCAAGCCGCGTCTGCAACCTACACCATAACTCATGGAAATGACAGATCCTTAACCTACTGAGCAGGGCCAGGGATCAAACCTGCGTCCTCATGGATGCTCATCAGATTCATTTCCCCTGAGCCATAATGGGAACTTCTCAAAATTGTTTTCCTATGTGGACCTTGAAATAATTATTCCGAATAGAAGTCTTTCCAGATGCTCAAATATAAATCAGTACAAACATATAGAAAGCGGGAAAAATGAGTAGTTCCAAAACAGTGATCCCCTTATCCCATTTCTTTGGACTCTACAAACTGTGAAGTCTTGAGTGACAGAAAAGCCAATATAAGAATAGATGATTATATTCATCATACCCAATTGTTGTAGGTGAATGCAAATAGTGTATTTAACTCAGAATAAGATAACTGTAAACATATTCACTGATTTACTTTTTCATTATTCTTCCACTCCTTTGTGCAACTATCTACTCAGCGCAGATCCTTTGCACACCTGTTATGTCCCTGGTATTGTCCTTTGCACTGGGAAAAGGGCAAAGAACATCTCTGCCTCTTGATCCCTAAGCTCATAATCCAGTTAGGGAAATGATCTATATATATATGCAAAGAACTATATCCCATGGAATATAAAATATGAAGATTTATTGTTTTATATTCTTTCTTTAAGCAAAGTTTTCTGACAATCTATTATATACCAGAGTTCTAAGTGCTAGCGGTAGAGACACTGATACTTTTTGAATGCCTTTTTTATATAAAGTTTTCTAGAGGATGAAAAATAGTTTTGATTAGAGAAGTGGTGTAAAATCGGACAATTACATTTAAATAATTCAAAAAATATGTTATTATAATTGTGTATGAACTTTACATTGCTGTCTCATTTATACTGCAACAAATCACAAATGAAAAATATCCTCATAGATAAATTAGGAGTTTGGGATTAACAGATATACACCATGATACATAAAATAGATAAACAACAGGGACCCATCATATAGCACAGGGAACTATATTCGATATCTTATAAAAACCTATAATGGAAAAGAATCAGAGAAAAAATATATATATGTATATATATATATATATATATGAATCACTTTGCTGTACACCTGAACTTAACACAACATTGTAAATCAACTATACATCCATTAAAAATATGCTAATAATGGTCACTAACTTAAGAAGTGCTTTCGTAGTGAATCTCTAGGGTGGCTTTTGGAGAGAATAAGGACAATTGGATGGTTTTTAGGAACTAAGCCAAACACAAATCTATCCTGTCACCCTTTCTGCTTCATAAATCTGCCTGTGCCAAGTATATGTAGTCTACACATGGTCAACTTAAAAGGGCTAAAGTAGAAACCATTAGATGTTTGTGATCAGGAGAGAAAATGTATGGTAAGAGGAAGGACCTTCATTTCCATAATTGCTTCACTATGGGAGACTTTCTTTTTTGGAGGTTAAACCAAAACTGCTAAGAATTCTCTTCTTCGAAATAGTTCAGAGATTAGTAAAACATTCTCATTTACACAGCAAAAATGAACACAGTGAATAACAAAGAGGGCTCAAAACCGACAACTTGAATTTTAGAGGGTGAACACTGCAGAAAACTAACCTCAGAAATACAAATAAAGATGAAAAGCCTTTGCAATCAAGGTATAACCTCAGGTAACTGCAGACAGAATGACCAAGAATTTCCTGCCACCAATATAGGAAAAGGTGATATAAAGTAAGGCAGATAGTACCAGAATGCAGATTAGCATGAAGCACAGAAGACAACTGATCAATAACATAACCAAAACAACCACATGTGTAGACCTGGACTAGAAGTGTATGTGTGTGTGTGTTTACATATGTATATGAATGTGTATATGTATGTGTGTATAAATATACTATGTATATAATAGATTATGTATATTTCATTACTTCACATATACACATATATTCATAAATATATATGCTATTCCACTTTATACATTCATCCAGCTAATCTCATAATAAAATAATATAAAGATATTGCTTTCAAGAGTCTGGTGGGAGTTCCCATTGTGGTCCAGTGGTAACAAACTCATCTAGTATCCATGAGGAGGTGGGTTCGATCCCTGGCCTCGCTCAGTGGGTTAACGGTCTGGTGTTGCCATGAGCTGTGGTTTAAGTGGCAGATGCGACTCGGATCCCACGTTGCTGTGGCTGTGTTATAGGCTGGCAGCTACAGCTCTGATTCGACCGCTAGCCTGGGAATGTCCATATGCCACAGGTGCAACCCTAAAAAGACAAAAAAAAAAAAAAAGAGTCTGAAGAATGAAGGGGTAAATGAGGTAATCAGCCCACTTTGTATCACAATTTATTCAAGTCTATGAGTAGCACTTATAACCTAGCACTGGCAAATACATCATTGGTCTTTGTGCTTCCTTAAGAAAAGCTTTTGCAGGAGTTCCCATCATGGCTCAGCAGTGGGTTAAGATACAGCACTGCCGTGAACTGTGGTATAGGTCACAGAAGCAACTCAGATCTTGCATTGCTGTGGCTGTGGCATAGGCTGGCGACTGCAGCTCCAATTCGACCCTTAGACCGGGAATGTCCATGTGCCACAGGTGTGGTACTAAAAAGCAAAAAACAAGAAAAAAAAGAAAAGAAAAGAAAGAAAGAAAGAAAAGAAATCCCTTTGCAGAGTTCTCTTGCAGCACAGTGGGTTAAGGATCTGACATTGTTGTTGCAGTGGCATGGGTTGCTGCTGCGGTATAGGTTCAGTTTCTAGCCAAGGAACTTCCACATGCTGCAACCATGGCCAAAAAAAAAGTAAATTCTTTTGGGATTCATGTCTTCAAAAAATGCTATTGTAATGGCTTTTAATATAAATGTGCTGAATGAATCCTACCTGAAAATTTCTGCAAGAAACCTAAATGAATGGATAACTTTGTCCCTGTATCAAGGAAAAGAAAATTTCCCGGTATGAAGGGGTGAACACAATGTAAGCTTTTTATAGCAGTTTCTAATGATTTGAGGTTAATAATACAATTGCTAATTTGTTAAGATTGTCTTCATAGGTTCAAGTTCAGGCAGCTAGTTTGGGGACCTTCCATTAATAGGAACAAGCCAGTAGAATGTTTGAACTTCTTGAGGGACCAAACAAGATTAGGTGGAGAATCAAGAGACTCTGCAAAAGGAACAATGCTAAAGCCCAACCAGGGTTTCTTGTTCTTTTTCTGTCATCGTGAAGCTTTTGCATAAACTCCATTTTCTGTCTAAAATATGCCCCATTCTCCTCATACAGCTAACACACTTTAGGCTCAGCCTAGATGCCATTTCCTCTGGACAGCTTACCCTGATCCACAAGCTCTGGGGCAGGAGCTCCATTTTGTGTTCCCTGAATGCCTCATCTTTTCTTACCATAACAGTACCACATGCACTGTAATTTCCTGCTTATTTATCTGTAGACTATACCAAACCAAAAGATACCAAGCAGATCACTGGGTTCACACATATTCTTCCTGGTTCCCATTATGTGAAACCAGTTTTTACCTCTTCTTTCTGATGAAGCTCATCATTATCCCTCCCAAGATGGAACTCAAAGTTTTCAAGCATCAGCCATAGCTTATGTATCATTAACACCCTTGCTGTGTCTTATAGCAAGAATAAGAGTTCCCATTTTGGCTCAGCAGGTTAAGAACCCAACTAGTATCCATGAGGCTGTGGGTTTGATCTCTGGCCTCACTCAGTGGGTTAAGGATCCAGCATTGCCACAAGCTGTGGTGTAGGTTGCAGATGTGGCTCAGATATGGCATGGCTGTGGCTGTGGCTAACAGCTACAGCTCTAATTTGACCCCCTAGCCTGGGAACTTCTACATGCTGTAGGTGCAGCCCTAAAAAGAAACAAAAAACAGCAACAACAACAACAACAAAAAAAACAGCAAGACTGAAAGCTTCATCTTCTATAGAATCATGAGCTCTAATCCCACAGAACCCAGATGTCTAGAGATAGGAATCACAAGTGCCCCAGTGGGTCATAAAGGCGGATAGTGGGGGTATTGAAAACATGCCCCATAGAGTTAAAGAAACTGGTGACTAACAGAAATTCTTCAGCTTATCTTATAGGACTGCGGATAAAAACGCAGCCTGTTAAAATCCCCTCTGTTTATAACCCAACAAAACTGGCTGAAACTGATTGGAACCAATATGGCTGACTGGAGTCTGCACAGAATAGACTTGCTTGTCCAATGGTTGACATTTTGGTGTCACAGGCTGAATGTAGAACGCATGCTTGGTAGCAACTCACTCAAATTTTCACATGTGACCAAAGAAGTAGCATGATACCTGCTTGCACCTGCACATAAGAATCCATAATTTCCTTAACTTTGTAGCCAACTACTTTTTCCCCTTTCTTTACTGCCCAAGAACCAGAACCTTCAAATAATCACCACACGTTGCTATTGGGGAGACAGATATGAGCCATGCTTCCTGTCTCCTTGCTGGTCAACCTTGCAATAAAGCTTTTCCTTTCTCAAAAACTGATGCCACAGCATTGGCTTCTATGCACATCAGGCAGCAAGCCTTTGCTTGTTAACACTATTTGGCTCCCAGATCCATTCACAGTCATCTCTTGGTATCCATAGGGGATTGGTTCCAGGACACCCTGTGGATACCAAAATCCATGAATGATCAAGTCCCTTATATAAAATGGCATGGTATTTGCATATAACCTGTGCACATCCTCCCTTACACTTTAAATCATCTCTAGATTACTTATATCTAATACAATGCACATGCTGTGTAAATCTTTATAACGATAATGTAAATGCTATTTAAAATAGTTGCTGGGGTGGGGGAGGGGTGGGAGGGAATGGGGATAACTAGTGCTTTAATGATGGAAAAGCAAGGAGATCCAACTGTATTGTACGGGGAACTATATCTAATCACATGTGACGAATCCATATATGTACATGTAACCGGGTCACCACGTGGTGCAGTTGGAAAATCTGACAGAAATCTGTAAACCAGCTATAATGCAAAAAAATAAAAAATAAATTATAAAATAAAATAAATAAAATGTTAAAAAATAAAATAAAATAAAATAGTTGCTGGCATGCAGCAAACTCAAGTTTTCCTTTGGGAGATTTTCTGGAATTTTTTCCAAATATTTTCAATCTATGGTTGGTTGAATCCATGGATATAGAAACCATGAATATGGAGGGCTGACTGTATTGTTCCTATTAAAGACACAGCACCATATACAAGTCTCTGAATCAGTGTGTACACTGAAACCTGGAGCATGGCACCCCATCTTCAGAGTAGTGCTCCCAAAAAAAGCATTACTTCAACTATAGCTTCAATAGGCTTTTCTTATCCAAACTGGATAGCAATGTTATGTGATATGGTCAGTATATCACATGGTTATGAACACATCCCCATACCTCATCTGCTGTAAAGTGGGCATTCCCTAGTAAGATGTTTATGTTGTGCCGGATTTGATGGATATAGTCAAGTCTGTAAGCCCTCAATGGTTGTGCTACCTAAGGGTCTGAAATTAGAAAAGGCAATCCATACCTAGAATAGAAAACTATCAAGTGATGATGAGCAATTGTTCCTTCCAGGACAGAAAGAGAGGCCAATAGCCATTTCACCTCAGGAGTTTAACTTATGGCCATAAATTGTTTGCAATATATATATATTTTTTCCTTTTTGGCTATACCATAGCATATGGAGTTCCTGGGCCAGGAATCAGATGCAAGCTGCAGTTGCAACCTATACCGCAGCTGCAGCTAGATCCTTTAATCCACAATGCTGGGCCAGGGATTAAACCTACGACCCGGTGCTGCAGAGACACCACCACCAATCCTTTTGTGCCACAGTGGGAACTCTGTTAATATTTCTTCATTATTGTTTTAAAATCTGTGGGATCTATAGCACTATTTGCTCTTTTATTTATGATATTGGTAATTTGTGTATGCTCTCTATTTTTGGTCATATAGTCTATAGATTTATCAATTTTATAGATCTTCTTAAGGAACTATACTCTAGTTTTATTGAATTTATCTTTGGCTTTTCTGGTTTTAATTTCATTAATTATTGTTCTTCTTTTTACTTAGTTCCTCATAGTAGTTTTCAATAAAATTGGTTCAAATTCTAATAATTTTTAGAAATAGATGCTTATATTATTTGAGACATTCCTTTACTCATATAAATATTTAATTCTATAAATTTCACTCTGGGCACTGCTTTCGCTACATTCCTCAAGTATTTATTTTTTTCTTTTTTGGCTGCCCCATGGCACATGAAGTTCCCAGGCCAGGGATCAGATCTAAGCCACAGTTGCAACCTATGCAACAGTTGCAGCAATACCAGATCCTTTAACCCACTGTGCCAAGCAAGGGACTGAACCCGAGTCCTGGTGTTCCAGAGACACTACCAACCACATTGTGCCACAGCAAGAGCTCCTGCACAAGAATTATTACTTTGTATTTTCATTCACATTCAATTCAAAATATAATTAGTAGTCCTTGGGACTTCTTCCTTGACCCCTGCATTACTTAGGTATATGTAGTATGATTTCCAAACACTTAGGAATTTTCCATACATGATTGTTACTGATTTCTAGTTAAATTCTATTACAGTGAGAACATGTTTTATGTAATTTCAATTATTAAAAAATTTTTGAAGTTTGTTTTATGGTCCACGGTGTACTGTTAGATGTTCCTTTCCTACTTGAAAATAAAGTATTTTCTGTTGTTGTTAGATGGAGTGTCATAGAAATCTCAATTGGGACATGATGCTTGATAGTGTATTTAGACCTTATTCATTACTGATTCAATGTCTACTAGTTCTATCAGTTGCTAAAAGGGAAATATTGAAGTATCCTATCCACTCATTATTTTGGATTTGTCTGTTTCTCCTTTCAGTTCTGACAGTTTTTGTTTCATATATTTGGAAGCTATTTTGTTTGGTGCATACATATTTAGGATTGCTAATGTGTTTGTAGTGATTTGACCTCCTTATCATTACGTCATGTCCTTCTTTACTCCTGGCAATATATTCCATGTCCAAAGGTTTACACAGTTTGATATTAACAGTGTCACTCCAACTTTCTTGAGATCACCATTAGCATGGTATATCTTCCCCAATTCTATGAATTTTAACTGTCTTTATATTTAAACTGGAATTCTTATAGACAACATATAGGTGAGCATCTAGTGGGATTTTTCCAAAGGGATCAAAATGCTGCAGTAAGAGGATGTGGTGCTCACCTCCCACCACGAACACATCAAAAATACATTTATGCATGGAACAATTCTCATGAAAAACTAACTGGAAACTGGCAGAAGAACTCCTATATGACCAAAGCTGCTGCAAGAAAAACCTCCACATAACTGGGTAGGACCAAAAAAAAAAAAAAAAAAAAGGCATAGGATTTGGACCTGCACCCCTGTAAGAAATCTGAAAGGAAGAGAAGGTCTGCATGGGTAGACCTTCATCTGGTGGAGCACATGGCCCTTACTTACTTCAGCACTCTCCTCCTTTGGGGCAGGACACACACTCAATGGGAATAGAGAGTGATCAAGCTCAACCCTCAGGGCTTCTACTCCAACAGCTGGAGAGCAGACCTACCCCTTATACAGTCACAGAGCAGAGAGGAAGACCCACCTCACACCCTACACAGGCTTTAGTCTCTCCAACACCAATCACACCCCCTATCAAGGTGATAGCAATCACACAATTAGCACACCCTGAGGAAATATTGGCTAGCATCCATATCAAAACCAGCCTTTACACCAAAGACACTGGACACACACCATATACACAGGGACACTCCCACATAAAAACATCCTTTCAAAACCACAATAGATAACCATTTCTCCTAAATTCATAGAGACAGAAATTTAAGTAAAATGAAAAGGCAGAGGAACTATTCCCAAGTTAAAAAAACAAGAGATATCCTCTGAAAAAAAATAATAATGAAACAGAGCTCACCAGTCTACCAGACCCTGAATTAAAAATGTGGTAATAGGAGCTCCTGTCATGGCTCAGTGGTTAACGAATCCAACTAGTATCCATGAGGAAGTGGGTTTGATTCCTGGCCTTGCTCAGGGGGTTAAGGATCCAGCATTGTGGTGAGCTGTGCTGTAGGTTGTGGCTAGGATCCCACATTGCTGTGGCTGTGGCATAGGCCGGCAGCTACAGTTCTGATTCAACCCCTTACCTGGGAACCTCCACATGCTGTGGGTGGGGCCCTAAAAAGAAAAAAAATTTGGTAATAAAAATGCTAATTAAAGAAGAAAGATTATCAGTATAAATGCCTATCACTGTATAAGGAACAATAACCTAGAAAGATGAACCAATCAAAAATAGATAATTCAAACTCTGAGATAAAAAGCAATCTACAAGCTGAATAGCCAAGTAAATGACACAGAACAATGAGTAAGTGATCTATAAGATAAAACAATGGAAATCACCCAATCAGAAGAGCTGACAGAAAAACAAATGAAAAAAATGAAAGCAACATACCATATCTAAGGGATAATATAAAACATGCCAACCTATGCATAATAGGAATTCCAGAAGGAGAAGAGAGAGAGGAAATCGAAAACACATTTGAAGAAATTATGGCTGAAAATTTCCCAAACCTAAAGGAGGAAAAAGATATCCAGGTACAGGAAGCAAAGAGAGTCCAAAACAAGATGAGCTCAAAGACATTCACACCAAGACATATCATAATTAAAATGGCAGAAGTTAAAAATAAGGGATTCTAAAGGCCTCAGAAGAAAAACAATCAGTTACAAAAGAGAATCCCTATAAGGCTATCAGCTGATTTCTCTGTAGAAAATTTGCTTGCCAGAAAGTAGTGGTGTGTTCATGATGGGAGGTAAGCTCCATTAAATCTTACTCTGCCATCTCCATCTCTGCATGTCTTGCATTATTTTTTTTTAATTCCATCATTACTTTTTGAATGTCTCATGGATTCCAACAGCACACGTGTTGAACTGTTTGATATTATCCTATACAGCTCAAATATTCTGATTTTATTCTTTCATTTTTCTCTTTTCTTGTGTTAAATTTGGGTGATTTTCATTAACCCATCTTTGAGTCCATTGATTCCTGAGTCTAATAACAAGGCCAGCAAAGTTAATCCTTATCTCTATAATTATGTTTTTGTTTTTATTTCTAGCATTTTCACTTGACTATTAGTTTCCATCTCTCAGGTGAAATCTCCTGACTATACATGTTTTCTATGTTTTCCTTTAAAGGTTTTTAAAATAATTACACACAGTTATTTAAAAGTTTTTGTGTGATAGCTGTAATGCATAGATCAAATCTGAATCAAATTACACTGATTGATTTACCCCATAATGTGCATCACTTATTTTTACTTTTTTGTATATAATGTTTTATTTAAAGGCAGGTATTAAATATAGTACAGTAGAGACTGAGGTTTACAGATTAATGACTAAAAATTGACAACCTTTTTTGCTGGGCAATAAGCATTGTAGACTGAGTAAATCTTTTCAAAAGTTGAACTATTTGGGTTTTCTTGTTGTAAATACCCTCGTTCAACCACTAGCTACAAATTCCTCTAGATTTATTTAGGCTTAGGCTAGTTTGTCAAATTTTTCTCAATATTGCTGCTCAAACCTCAGTTTTAGGAACTTACTATATACCTGCAACTCAGAGAGTATCTCTCTCCACATTCTTAAAAGAATCCAATATAGCTGACTTGCTACCAAAGGACTCACTGGTCTCAAGGATAATTAGGGCTATATTGTGGGTCTCATCACTTCTGACATGTCAGGTATTTGGAAACATAAGTATCTAAATTGGCCCTGGTAAGTGAGTCTATGTTTGGGCATGCATGATTTCCATCTCTTCCATTGTGGTCAGTCCTTTTTTTTTTTTTTTGTCTTTTTGCCTTTATGTAGAGCCGCACCAGCAGCATATGGAGGTTCCCAGGCTAGGGTTCTAACAGGAGCTGTAGCTGCCGGCCTTCACCATAGCCACAGCAACGCGGGATCCGAGCCGTGTCTGCAACCTACACCACAGCTCACGGCAACGCTGGATCCTTAACCCACTGAACAAGGCCAGGGATTGAACCCGCAACCCCATGGTTCTTAGTCGGATTCGTTAACCACTGAGCCACGACGGGAACTCTGTGGTCAGTCCCTTTATGTGCCCCATGTATCAATTCCCAGCTGGCCATCAACTAAGCCAGGCTAATGACAACTTGGAGAGTCATCAATGTTTACTTGGTTGTTCAACGCCTCTTTCATGGTAGATGGTTTCTGATAGGCATTGATATGTGATACTAAAATCTTAACAATTTGTGCCCTCTCCCATTCATATGCTCTTATTCCACTTCTCCTTGCCTTCAATCTTCTAGTCCCTTGATCTTCAGAACCCTGAAAATACAACCAGGCCATTGGCTAATGCCCAGGAATTTGCTCATACTCTCACCTAGGGTGTCTTCCTCTTCCCCAAAATGTTAATTCCCAGTTCTACATTTTAAGAAAATTTCCTTTTTTTCAAGGTGACACCTAAATGTGACTGTGATGTAGCCATTATTCATTTCTGGCTTGCACCTGTATACTGAGCTAATCCATCTATACAATAAGGTTGAGCTTCTTCTTCTTCCTTCAGTTAACTAAAAGGGTTCTCCATATGGCCATGGGTGTGCAATGAAGGTAGGACTCTTGAGGAACCACAGTGTGTGGCATGAGGGGCCTGAGCTACCTTACACCCCCAGTCCTGTTTTGATCTGTGCCCTGATATGATGGCTGTGATCCAGGCTACTATTCAGCTGAGTCTGTGGTAGTCTAAAGTCATTCTCCTTGGTTCCATCTGTTTTTCTTCCAAGGCGCAGATACCAAATTAAACAGATATGTAACAGTGACCATACTTTTCTCTACCATCCTCTCTTCCTCCTAAGGATGCAAATAGTTTTTGTTTACTATCTTGGCCTCAGGATGAGGGACAAGTTTGGAGGCATCTACTTGGTATTCTTCCCTGTGATAACCTCTTAATAAGCCAAGTATACTTTGTGGATGTTATTTCAACTGCCAAGTATGTCAACCTCAATCATACACTTGAGAACTGGAGAGATGAACAATGAGTGGTTCTGGAGACCTGTAGGATCCACTGCAATCCAGACACACACACACACACAGAGGTATATATGGTATACATGGCCATTACTTCTAGAGACCCTTCACATTCCTCAGCTAATAAGTTCCACATCTGAAATGGGCTCAGATTCAGGCACTGAGCAAGGGATCATAAATTTTTATTTAGCCAGTGACCACCATCAGCCTCTTGTTCCTCCATTCTTGCCATTTTTCTGATTGTAGATCTTAAGCAGAAACTTTTTGTCTACCTTCTGTTCTTTTCTTAGTTTCATCATGTTCTATTAATCTCTACAGCTCCCTATAGGTCAAGCCCCCCTGTCTGTTTGTCCAACCTTGGTGGTCACTGTAGTAATTTTATCATCCTGGCCATCCTGGTGATTAAGCACCCAGATGGCCTCTATTACTTGGAGGCCTCATCATTCTCTTGAATATTAAAAAAGCTCATCTTGAGGGGGGAGGGAGTGAGATGGACTGGGAATTTGGGGTTAATAGATGCTAACTATTGCCTTTGGAATGGATAAACAATGAAATCCTGCTGTATAGCACTAGGAACTATATCTAGTTACTTATGATGGAGCATGATAATGTGAGAAAAAGAACATATACATGTATGTGTGACTGGGTCACCTTGCTGTACAGTAGAAAATTGACAGAACACTGTAAACCAGCTATAATGGAAAAAATAAAAATCATTATTATCGATTGCAAATAAAAAGTATTAGAGGAATTTAAAAAGAAAGCTCATCTCTGCAATCACTCTATATCCATCAACTCTGGTCTGTAGAAGAGAGCCAACACTTACTGACGTCCTCCCATGAACTTATTTCTGTGTGTCATCGGGGCCCTTTTGTGGAACGTAATCTTTTGGAAAGTGTTCTGGCATCACATATTACATCTGTCCAAGCATGCTTACTTCTTTTTTATTCTTTCCTCATTTGTCAGAGAAACTTGGGAATTTCCACTTCACCCTTCATGTGCCATTGTTTTCTCCTGATCAATGGAATTTGTAGTTGGCAGACTTGTTCTATAATAATGTGTCAGTGTGATGAGCTCTCAGACTTCCCTCAAAGTCTCATTGCTAAAAGTAAAAGTTTCTTTTGTGTTTTTTGTCTCAAAAGAGATATGAAAATCTTTGGAGGAGTTCCTACTGTGGCTCAGAAGAAACAAACCCAACTGGTATCCATGAGGATGCAGGTTCGATCCCTGGCCTAGCTCAGTGGGTTGAGAATCCAGTGTTGCCATGAGCTGTGGTGTATGTCACAGACACAGCTCAGATCTGGTGTTGCTGTGGCTGTGGTGTATATCACAGACACAGCTCAGATCTGGTGTTGCTGTGGCTGTGGTGTAGGCCGGCAGCTGCAGCTCTGATTCAACCCCTACCCTGGGAACTTCCATATGCCACAGGCATGGCCCTAAAAGCAAAAAACACTTTGGACTAGAAAGTTCTATACACATTTGAGGAGTGGCTCTAACACAGGTAACATTTCCCTCATTAGTGAAAGTATTTTCAACAGGTTGACCATTGCTGAATTATCAATTCTGTAAGTGTTTTAGACTTCTGTTTTAAACACTTCGTGAGGATAAAGAATATAATTTTTATACGATCTTGACTAATTTAGGCAAAAGGACAAATTGAAGACCTGAATGTTTTCCTTCTTCAATTGGTTGCTCTGACAAAGATCATTCTACTAAAACTCCATTAATAACACTCAAAATTAATAACGGGGTTCAATTTCGGGCTGCGAAGTGTGAAGAAATGTAGTTTTACTAAATTAAAAACATATTTAATTATATCATTTTAATTAAATTATTTCAAAATTATTTTATTAAATACATATTTTTTAATTTAGTAAAATGTCATGAGAGAAATGTAGGAAAGTCAGGGTACAGGAGATTAAAACAAAGTCACAGTGAACTCTAGCCAGATTCGCAAAGAAGGGACCTATCCATTTTTGAGAATGAGCCTAACCCAAGACTTGATTTTTTATAGGACAAAATGCTGTAAAATGAGTGTCACTGAAATAAAGTTGGATCGTTGCAGTTATTTATTGCCTCCATATTTTCTTCTGGGAAATATTTGAGAAGGAAATAACCCTTCTGAGAACAAGAAATAAGTATAATATGGTAATGCAGAAATCAGGATTTTTACTGTTAAAGAGGACTCTCATTCATTTACACTTAACCCATTTTGGCAAGATAGGTGTGAAACATTCCCTTAGATTGTGGGATTATTTAGCTCTCATTATGCCTGCTAGAGGTCCCACTTCTAATTTATACAGCCAGTTATCTTTGTCACAGCATGAGGTCTTACAGCTGAGCAAGCAGCTTTGGCAACAAGTCTAAGGTACTGAGGCTGGGGTGGGGAGGGCAATGGGAATTCAGTTGGCTGGAGGCCTGGGTACCTCAAGGACATCTAACGCGAAATCAGTTAATTTTCAGTACTTATATAGATGTTAGTAACTTCCTGCCTCTATTTCTAAATGGGATAGGGAAATCTTGGCTGCCTGTGAACTTGTCATAGCAACAAAGAACGATTTCATTCATCTCACCCAGGAATAGCTGCTGGTGTGTATGTGTACAGAGTGATAGAAGCTCGTTCAAGTGAATATTGGTTTGGGAGCTTTGGGGATTATGAAAAGGGGGCACAGCTGTGATTCCTCAGTGGTTAGGTGAATGAAGGCAGCCATCTAAGAGGGGTGGAGGAGCCAGCTGGAATGGAAGCAGTCGCGGTAGTGGCAGGAAAGATAAAGCTTAAGACCCTGGGAACCAATACACACAAGCTTCCCTCTAGCTCTTTACTGTTAAGTAGATTTCCATTGGAGGCCATCCAGAAAGGATTCCAACCCCCTATACAGCCCTTTACAGTGGGGGAAAAAAAAACTAATAGAGGGGGGAGCGATGGGGGGAAGCTCTGGAAACACCAGACAAGGAGTCAAGAGAACAGAAGTGAAATTCTGCTCCCTTTAGAGAGCTTCAGCCAATGCATTCCACCTCTCTTAGCTTCACTTTTCCTCGTAGATTACAGCAGTTAACAGAATGGCATCTAAAGCCGGATTTCACCAGTTCAGAGGCCAACCTTGACACTTGTCAGCTGTGCAGCCAATAGGCAATTAGTTAGCATCTTCTGTAAAAAAAAAAAAAAAATGTGGATAATAAAAATAATGACCGGATTTGTAATCCCAAAGTTATTGGGGGATTAAATAAGTGCCTAGAAAGTAGTGAGTGCTACAGAATAATTTGTTGAATCATATATCGGGGACATTTGCCAGGGGAGATAATCTAGAAGTTTCTGTTCTCTCATCGTGAGACCTAGCCAGGGCTGGTAAAAGTGGCAAAATCATAAATTTATAAAAACAGAGCACAAAAGAGCTGTCTGCATGCAGGGGATTGGGGGGGTGGTGTGGTGTGTTGGGAAACAGGGTGAAATTCTTTTCAAGATAGTAGGTGGAAGAGATTTTGCAGGGTGTTTTGTAAGAGACTGACACATTTTACATTTAATGCAATTGTCTGAAAGCACAGATATGAAAACTGTGAGCAATTCAGAGAATCCTCAGAAATAATTATTAATAGCCACAATACAAAGATGCAACTATTTCTTTGTTAGCTGGAATACAGAGTGTATTACAAAGAAGGGTTACTTAACTGAAAATTATTTCCAGACACAATTCCGCCTAAGTTATGCAGTCAATAACCATGTGGAGTTCTATTTTCATAATGTCAGTTCAACTATTCACAATTCACTATTTACTTGATTTGGGGCCACATATTTTAAGGCTTCTGAACCCTAATTTTAATATGACAGTTTTTCTTTTAAGACTCTAGTATTAAATTATCTAACAATGTAAAAATATTACAAGTGACAGCATACACCATGGGAGAGTCAAACTAATAGAATCTCTCATTCACCAACAGCTCTGTTTTGCATTAGTTCTACTTCTAACAGGTGTAGCTGAAAGGATTGGGGCTCCCTTCACTTAACTAGCCTCCATTTACATAGACGCTTTACCCACTGTGAGATAGGCCAAGAATACTTGGATCCAATAGCCCCAGCTCCATCTTTCTCATAGGGTGAAGGTTCCATGCCAGACGGGCAAGATGAAAAGACCATCACAGCCCAGTTCTCCCATTCAGAGACCAAGAGGGCACTCCAGGAGAAACAAGCCATTGGTCTTGCCCCCATCTCTAGTGCAGTGGCACAGAAGCTCTGCTCAGATGGAGAAGTAGGCCACAAGAAGAGCAATATCCATAGCTCTTCCTAAGCAAACTGACTTTATTCAGAACAGAAAATGGGAAAGTTCATAGATAAGGGAAGTTTGAAAAACAATGGAAGTCTAAGTGGTAAGCAACAAATGAAATGGTAGATCACCTAGAATTTTAAGAGACAACAAGAGAAAGAGAAACTAAGAGCCCCTCTGGAGTCAGAGAAAGGCTCAAAGACAGGAAACATCCTGCCCCTAAAAGAGGGGTCAATTTTACTACTTTTTCCAACTATACTGAGATATAATTGACATAAAACATTGTGTAAGTTTAAGGCATACAACATCATGATTCGGTATACATATATATTGCAAAATGATTACTAAAATAAGCTTAGGTAACACACCCATAATCTCACACAGTAACCATTTTTTTGTGTATCTGGTGAGAAATTTAAGATCTACTGTCTTATCAACTTTCAAGTATAAAATATGGTATTTTTAACTGTAGCCACCACACTGTACATTAAATCCCGAATTTACTCATCATATAACTAAAAGTTGGCACCCTTTGACCAATATAACCCCATTTACCACCACCCCCCAGCTCCTGGCAAACTATCAATCTACTGTTTCTATGAGTTCAGCTTTTTGGATTCCACATTTAAGTAAGATCATACAGTATGTTTTCTCTATTAGGCTTATTTCACTTAGCATAATGCTCTCAAGTTGTATTCATGTTACACCAAACATCAGGGTTTCCCTGTTTTATGGCTGAATAATATTCCATTACATGCATATACAACATGTTCTTCATGCATCCATCTGTCCATTGACAGACACTTAGATAGTTTCCATTTCTTCACTGTTGTGATTAATGCTACAATGAACATAGGCATGAAGATATCCCTTCAAGACATTGGTTTCTCTTCCTTACTGTATATAGCCAGAAGGAGGCTTTCTGGATCATATAGTAGTTATATTTTTAATTTTTTGAGGAAACTCTATACTATTTTTCATAGTAACGGTACCGATTTACATTCTCACCAGCAGTGCACAATAATTCGCTTTTCATCCTCAACAGCGCTTATTATCCCTTGGCTTTTTTTTCCCCACACCTGTAACATGTAGAAGTTCCAGGGCCAGGGATCAAACCTGCACCACAGCAAGGACCAGAGCCACTGCAGTGACAACGCTGGATCCTTAACCTGCTGAGCAACCAGTGAATACTTTGACTTTTTTTTTTTGCCTTTTTGCCTTTATTTAGAGCCGCACGCGCCGCATATGGAGGTTCCCAGGCTAGGGGTCTAACAGGAGCTGTAGCTGCCGGCCTTCGCCGCAGCCACAGCAACGCGGGATCCGAGCCGTGTCTGCAACCTACACCACAGCTCACGGAAACGCTGGATCCTTAACCCACTGAGCAAGGCCAGGGATCGAACCCGCAACCTCATGGTTCTTAGTCGGATTCGTTAACCACTGAGCCACGAAGGGAACTCCTGAATACTTAGACTTTTGATAACAGCCAGTCTAACAATTGTGAGGTGATATCTCACTGTGATTTTCATTTACATTTCCCTGTGATTAGTGATGTTGAGTGTCTTTTTATATACCTGCTAGCCATTTGTATCTTTGTTTGGAAAAAGGTCTATTCAAGTCTCTACCCATTTTAAAATCAGATTATTTTTCTCATTGCTATAGAATTGTATGGGTTCCTCATATAATTTGGATATTAACCCCTTCTTGGAAATGTGGCTTGAAAATATTTTCTCCCATGCTATAGGCTGCTCTTTCAAATTGTTGATTGTTTCTTTTGCTGTGCAGAAGCATTTTATAGTTTCATATATCCCCACTTGTTGATTATCGCTTTTGTTATTTTTTTTTTGTTTTCATATCAAAAAGATCATTGCCAAGGCACCTTTTCTTAGGTTTCCTTCCAGCAGTTTCATGGTTTCAGTTCTTAACATCTAAATCTTTAATCCATTTAGAGTTAATTCTTGTGAGTTATGGAAGATATAAGTCCAGTTTCATTCTTTTCCACATGAATATAATTTCCCCATTGAGTATTCTTGGCTTGCTTGTCAAATATTAGTTGACAGTATATGTGTGAGTTTATTTCTGAACTGTTCTGAACTGTTCCATTGGTGCTGGTGTCTGTTTTTTATGCCAGTAAGCATCATATCACTTGCATTACTCTAGCTTTGTAATATAATTTGAAAAGAGGAAGTATAATGCCTCCATCTGTGTTCTTCTTTTTCATGATTGCTTTGGCTATTTGGGGATTTTGTAGTTACATACAAATTTTAGGATTTATGTGTAATTCTGTGAAAAAAGTCATTGGAATTTTATGGGGATTGCATTGAATCTATAGATATCTTTGGATAGTATGGACATTGTAATAATATTTAATATTGATTATTCTGATACACAGACATAGGATATTTTCCCATTTATTTGTATCTTCATCAATTTCCTTCACCAATGTGTTATAACTTTAGGTATACAGAGTTTTCACCTCCTTTGTTAAACTTACTCTCTTAAGTATTTTATTTTTCCCAGGAAGGCAAGATGAGTTTATCATCTGAAAATCCATTGATGTAATACAACGTACCATCAAATAAAAGACAAAAAAATGACATCATTATCTCCCTGGATGCAGAAAAAACACTGGACAAAATCCAACAGTGTTTTGTGATAAGCACTCAACAAACTAGAAAATACAAGGGAACTTCCTCAGCTCATTAAGACTAGTTATATAAACATACAACTAGCATCATACTTGTTGTATAAATAGGTAAAAGATGGCCTCGGTAAATTGGCCTTTTTGTTTATTCCTTCATAGCAGGATAGGAAGCCCACTGCTACCAAATTACAATTTTACACATGCTTTACAATTGCTTTAAATATAGCCTTAAAAAGAAAAATATATATATATATATATATTTTCCATTTAGAGCTTCTGTGCCTTGCATATGCTGGAAAACTGTACCTAGCATCCGCTGGCTGTAAACAAAACAAACAAAACAAACCCTCTGTCCATTAATTACCCAAACCACGGCTGCCCTTCAGTGCTCTCTGACCCAGACTCCCCACCTGAGCAATATCACCTAGACAAGGAAGCCCTGTCTCCAGTTCCCCTCTCACCATGGAATACCTTGCCCTCTTCTTCTTCAGCATGGTGGCAATGCCCCCATCTCTGGAAGGCCTTCTGTCCTAAGGAAATTCCCCTCTCATGCAATCCTGTCTAATTTTTGCCCAAAAAGTTTATCGTGCAAGGAAGTCCCCTTGTGACACAGCAGGTTAAGGATCTGGCATTGCTGCAGCTCTGGCACAGGTCACAACTGAAGCACTGGTTCAATCCCTGGCCTAGAAAGTTTCACATGCTGCAGGTTGCGCCCACTCCCCTCCCCCGCCTCAAAGTTCATTATTCAGTATTACCACATCATAGTCATATTTTTCCCTTGATAAGCCCCAAATCTTTGAACTCACCATAATCTAACTGGTAAAAGATTGAATGCATTTGCCATACATCAGGCCTAAGAAAAGGATGTCTCTCTTGACACTTATATTGGTTTGCTTGATCTCCCATAACAAAGTATCGTAGATGGGGCAGTTTAAACAACATAAACTTATTTTCTCAAAGTTCTAGAACATAGAAGTCTGAGATCAAGCAATCAGTAGGGCTGATTTTTTTTAAGGGCCGTCAGAGAAAGATCTGTTCCAGTCCTCTCTCCTTGGCTTATGGATAGCCATCTTCTGTGTCTTCACATAATCTTCCCTCTGTACAAGTCCGTGTTCAAATTTACTCTTCTCATAAGAATATCAGTCATATTTGATAAGGATCCACCCTGATGACCTCATTTTCACTTAACCACCTCTGTAAAAACTCTGTCTCTAAATATGGTCACATTCTGAGATACTGGGGTTTAGAATTTCAACCTATGAACTGAAGGCTGGGTAGAAAAAATTCAGCCCATGATACCACTTACATTCAATACGCAGTGGAAGCTCTAGCCAGGGCAACTCAATAAAAAAAAGAAATTGTGGCTCAGTGGGTTAAGAACCCCACATAGTATCTGTGAGGAGGTGGGTTCAACCCCTGGCCTCATTTAGTGTGTTAAGGATCTGCTGTTGCCACAAGCTGTGGTATAGGTTGCAGGTACAGCTTTGATACAGTGCCATGAATGTGGCATAGGCCAGCAGCTGCAGCTCTGATTTGATCCCTAGCCCAGGAACTTCCATATGCCACAAGTGTGACCCTAAAAAGACAAAAAAAATAAAAGCATCTAAATTGAAAAGGAAGAGATAAAAATTTCTGTATGTGCAATTGACATGATCTTGTATATAGAAAATCCTAAGCACACTAAACAAAAAATAGAATAACCTAGTTCAGCAAGGTTGCAGGATACAACATGAAAATGTAAACCTCATTGGTATTTCTATAAGCTAGCAATTAATAATCTGAAAATGAAATAAATTCATTTATAATATCAAATTAATTTATAATGTCATCAAAATAATAAAATGCTTAATAATAAATGTATCAAAATCACTACAAGATTTGGATACCAAAAACTACAAAATGTTGTTAAAAAAAATTAAAGATGAACTGAAGAAATGGAAAGACATCTATGTTCACATTTTAGAAGACGTAATATTTATAAGATAATGATAACCCTCAAATTGATCCACAGATTCAACACAATCCCTATCAATAACCAGGCTGTGCTTTTTTTTTTCCAAAAATAGATTAGCTGACTCTAGTATTTCTATGCCAGTCAATCTGCTGGGAAACCAGAAGAGCTAAAACAAACCTTAAAAGTAAGAACAAAGTTGGAGTGTTCATACCTCCTAATTCAATATTTAACAGAGTGACTGTACTCAAGCAAGTATGACACTAGCATAAGAGGAACATTTAGATCAATGGCACTGACTTGAGAGTCCAGAAATATATCCTTACATTTTTTTTTTGTCTTGTGTCCTTTTTAGGGCCACACCCGCGGCATATGGAGGTTCCCAGGCTAGGGGTCAAATCAGAGGCGTAGCCATAGGCCTATGCCAGAGCCACAGCAATGCAGGATCCGAGCTGCATCTGCGACCTACACCACAGCTCACGGCAATGCCAGATCATTAACCCACTGAGCGAGGCCAGGGATCGAACCTGCAACCTCATGGTTCCTAGTCAGATTTGTTAAGCACTGTGCCACGATGGGAACTCCTATCCTTACATTTTTATTCAATTTATTTTTGACAAGAGTCCCTAAACCACACAGTGGGGAAAGAGCAGTTTAAAAAAAAATAGTAACTATACAAAAAATCAAAACTTCCATTTTCACTTGAAAAATCAGAAGTTATCACAGCACTGCATATGGATTTTTGTTTAAGAAAAAAAAGAAAAAAAGACAAGCTGAGGAGTCTGCTCTCTCCATTTGGCCAGACTCTTACTCCATCATAAGTCACTCATTTATTTGATCCACCTTGTCCTTCAACTGTCAAATGGATAAATGCTGAGAAATGTACTAAAATCACCAAACTACTGAAGACTATCAAAATAAGTTCCAATACTGTCAAGGTGTGTTGTTACTTACATAATTTCCCAATACAATGTCTAGCACACTGTCAGAGCTGGAAAAGTTCTTGTTGGTTATGTATCTATCTAGGACGTTTCTGTACCTATATTTCTAATTATGTAGTAGCTGGCCTAACTTCTGGTGCTAAGTCTAAGCCAGATAGCCTCCACTTTTTTTTTAATGTTTTATGGCCATACCTACAGCATATGGAAGTTCCCAGGCCAGGGACTGAATCTGAGCCACAGCTGTGGCAACGGCAGATCTTTTAACCCACTATGCTAGGCCGGGGATTGAACCCAAACCTCCACAATGACCCAAGCTGCTGCAGTTGGATTCCTAACCCACTATGCCACAGCAGGGACTCCAGGATGACCTCTACTTGTGATTAAGCTCTGATATTTGAAAATAAGGGCTGTTAGTAACTGTACTGATAATTTTTTAACCTTGAAAAAATGTAGGAAATATCAATATATTCATTGAGCCAAATTTTCATCAATTAGCAATAAATGCACATTTCTTCAATTGGGCAAACCTGTTCACTAACATAGATGTAGCACTGCTAGAATATTTGCTGAGATGACATTAAAGAAAATTGCATGAGCATTCACATTGTGACAGTAATCCATCTCCTTTATATTAACTACATTTTTTATTTAGACAGCATAGCATTACACATTTTAATAGAATAGAAATTATACTGATTTACATTATATCGTGTGCCAGTTTTTAAAAAGGCAATAAGATCATTTTAATAATTAATTACACAACAGGAACTAATTGCCTGTCACAGGCTGATATGTGATAGGAGTGTTAGAAAGGAACAGTCAATACTGTATCGCTGTCACACACGCACGCACACACACACACACACACACACACGCAAAATCATGAATGAAAGGAAAGCATATAAAAAGATCTTCAATGTAAACGTGCAGGTACTGACTTGAAAATCATAAAAAATTTTTTTGGATAACAGGAACATCTATATGACATAGAAAACAGAATTCAAAACCTAACCATTAAATTTACTAATGCTATTTCACATTATAACTTTCTTTTGTATGCATTACTAATCACGTTCCTACATATAGCTAAATTGCCAAGATGAGAAATTGACTTAGGTTCTCCCTGAAATGTCTCTCAAAATAAACTTGAACAACATGAATCTAAGAATTGAACAACATGAATCTAAGTGCATTGCTTCTATGGAAGTATATGTGGAAATAAGTTTTAAAAAGAAAAACTCTGTAATATTATTTCTTACAGTTACCTTGTAATATATTTTGTTTGCCAGAGAATTATAAAATTGAGTGTTCCTGGGAATAATTTTAGAAACTGGAATCCAATGAGTTTATTTTTTTTTTTTTTCTTTTTAGGGTGACACCTGCAGCATATGGAAGTTCCTGGGCTAGGGGTCGAATCGGAGCTACAGCTGCCGGCCTACACCACAGCCACAGCAATGCGCGATCCGAGCAGCAACTGCAACCTACACTGCAGCTCACGGCAATGCCAGATCCTTACCCTGTTGAGTAAGGCCAGGGATCAAACCCTTATCCTCATGGATACTAGTTGGGTTCGTTAACCACTGAGCTACAACGGGAACACCTGGAATCCAATGAGTTTATGAAGGAGACAAATGTCAGCAAAAAGAACAGAATATACCAGAGACTATTATCAAGTTGAGTTTATTTAATATACTTCTACTTATTTCTGAATGGCTGACCTCAAAACTTGGTAAGAGGGAGCCAATTCTTAAAATATAATTCATGAATGAAAAATGTTAGAATGGATAAGCAATGAGATCCTACTGTATAGCACAGGGAACTATATCCAGTCTCTTGGGATAGGCTATGATGGAAGAAAATATGAGAAAAAAAGAATGTATATATATATATGTATATTTGGCTGGGTCACTATGTTATATAGCAGAAATTGACACAACACTGTAAATCAACTATACTGTAATAAAATAAAGAAAAATGGCAATGTAAGGATTTACTTTATTCAAAAGTAGTTGAAAAAAGAGTGAAGGATGGGCACTTGCTGTCCAAAAAAGAATACCTCAGGTCCAGAGGTACTGGGTGAAGAGAAAATTAGAGGAACCAAAGTGTTAAAATTATGGAACAGTATAACTCTTTAAAAAGGAAGAATATAGGGGTAGTGGATTCCAGCACATTGTGAAAATGGAAAAAAAAATAAGTACTGCTGAAAACAGGGGCTTTGCTTTCTATATATCAGAGAATCTCATTCTTCTAAAAGCATGGCACTCAATGAGATGTTTAATGAAAATTCTTTGTCTCCAAAGACAAATGGATGTGTATTAGATTAGGTTTATATGTGTGTTTCTTTTGAGGTGAATGAACAGAAAAATATATGAAAATTACTATAAATGGTCAATGGTGTGCCTCAATGACTACAAATGTAGTGAGGTAGGAGAGTCATCAGACATGGTAAAAGTAGGATCCTGACTCCGTTTCTCATTATTTCTCTTGAGTAGCAAGGCAGAAGTGGAATGGCTACTGGGCATGGTCATGTCCAAAGGAAGAGAGCTCATATCTTATACAAAGTTTCTCTTAAGTAGGAGAAAACTCTCCCAGAATTGCTCCCCTAGCAAACCAGCCCACACCCCAAAAGTAAACCTCCCTTTGCATCTTATAGGTTAAAATTTGGTCACATACAAATTCCTTCTGTCCAGGGGCATTCTGTGTGCTGATTACCATATGCCTGATTTCTGAACTCATAAGTGGAAAAGAAATGGCATAGCTTTATATTGATCAGGCCCACTTCTGGAGTTGGGAGTGGGATCTTCTTCCTGTGATAGGCAGGATCTACAATCCAGAGGAGGGATAGGTATCTAAATGAATATCAGAATATTTGGAAAAGATGTAATAAAAAGTCTGACTTCCTTCGTTTATGTTTGCTACAAACTTAAAGTTCCATTCCTCTTTCTTTTCTTCTGGTACCCCAACCGGTCATATAGCTAAGAAAGCTTGTGTGCTACTTCCTAGCTCTCTCAAGACATTTTATGGCCTGTTCTATAACCATCCAGCTCTCCCTAGAAAGCCTCAGTGTCATTAATGAAATTTCCTCCTATCCTATTGGTGTCTGTTGGCATTATCAGTCTTGACTATGGAAAGAATGTTAGGTGAGGATTCATGCCTCCACTGCAGGGTGATTACAACAAGGGGGTAGTGGATGCTGAATGAATAACGAACCCTGTGCTACAATGCACAACATAAAGAAGGAAATCACAACTCTTAATTTGGACCAGACAATTACAGTGATTTGAAGGATATAGAAAACCTTATCATTCTAGGGATAAGTAATGGTGAAGAAGTGGAAACCTCCGATGGTCAATATCCCCTGAAGATTCTTGGAAAGGAAATTTCAAAAAGCTAGTGAGCAAGAAAAAAAAAGAGGATCTAATAATCTAATTACAACTCTATGATTAAAATATGTCCAATAAGAAATTCAACATTAAATTTAGGTATCATGTTCTATCAGAGAAGCAAATACAAATTTTGATACTAGTATTGATTATGGTCTGGGGAACTAGGAACTCTGTTATACAGTGGATAAGGAATGTGAAATCACACAGCATTTTAAAATGTTAATTCAGAAATATCTATCAAATTTTTAAATGCACATGCCCAAAATCTAATAAATATTTTAAATTAAAAAAAATTCTATAAAGGAAAACACTCTTTCTGTGTGTTTCCTTTGCCCTCACACTATGGTAGTACCCTTCACTTCTGACATCATATGTGTGGGGTTTTGCACACATGGAGCAATTCAGCAACACCAACTGGTGTCCTACCATTTAACTCATTTTTTTTTCTTTTTTTGAGTTTTTAGGGCCACGCCCATGGAATATGGAAGCTCCCAGGCTAGGAGTCAAATCACAGCTGTAGCCGCCAGCCTACACCACAGCCACAGCAATGCAGGATCCAAGCCATGTCTGTGACCTACAGCACACAGCTCATGGCAATGCCAGATCCTTAACCCACTGAGCAAGGCCAGGGATCAAACCCGCAACCTCATGGTTCCTAGTCAGATTCGTTTCCTCTGTGCCACAACAGGAACGCCTTAACTCAATTCTTACACTATCTACCTAAAGGTAGTGTCAGATCCCACAGGTTAAGGGTTTAGTCCCACAAGACTCACCCCCCCGCCCACTTCAGAAACCAGCCACAAATCTGGATTGTCATTTATGTTTCTGATCAATGGGCTATGTATGAATCAAGGGTTCCAATGACTTCTTCCTCAGGTTTGATTAATCTCCTACAGGTTCATGGAACTCAGAAAAACAGTTTACTTACTAGGTTATCAGTTTGTTATAAAACCATATAACTCAGGAAGAAATAAAATACCAAAGAGATGCAGAGGAAAAGGTATAGGATGAACACAAAGCTTTCACGCTCAGGCTGGGCCTGCCATTCCCCCAGCACATCCATATGTTCTCTAATCTATAAGGTCACCTATCCCCTACTATGGGGTTCATCATGTAGACATGGTTGATTAACTGAATTTCCATCTTCTCCCTCCTCTCTGGAGAATGGGGGATGGGGCTGAAAATTCCAAGCTTCTAATCATGGCCTGGTCTTTCTGGTGACCAGCCCTCATCCAGGAGCCCAACGGGACTCACCTCATTAGAATAAAAGATACTCCTAGCATCAAGGGAATTCCAAGAGATTTACGATCTCTGTGTCAGGAACCAGGGTCAAAGACCAAATATTAGAATAAAACATATTCTACTAGTGCTCTTACAGGGAAATTACATAGGTTTTAGGAGCTCTGTGCCAGGAACCGGGGCAGAGACCAGTATATATCTTCTATTATTCAAAAAAATGCCTATACTTTTTGAGTCAGCAGTAAGATTTCTAGGTATTTATACTCTAGTTATATTAACACGTATTCACTGTTACATGTTCTCAGCAATATTGGTTGCAATAACGGAAAGCAGGGAATATTTTAATTGTCCATCTGTAGGAACCTTGTTAAATAATTTATGGTAGAGCCAGCCATCTAAAGGAATATTGGGAAGGTAATAAAAAGGGAAATCTATATGTAATACTATGGAAATATAATTATCGCATATTTTAAGTAAAAGAAAAAAGTTGTAGAGAGATATTTATAGTATGATACATTTATATTTTTTAAATTTTTAACTTTTATACAATTTTTAAATGTTACTTTCCATGTACAGTTGCTTTAAAATATTGGATATACATCATGTGCTGTACAATACATCCTTGAGTCTATCTTACCTCCAGTAGTTGGTACCTCCCACTCCCCAACCCCTATATTGCCCCTCCCCACTAGTAACCACTAATTTGTCTCTTTATCTATGAGTCTGCTTCTTTTAGACACATTTATATTTTTAGAAAACTATTAAAATTGGTGAATTCTGGGGAGTTGGATTTTTCAGAGCTGGAGTAAGAAGGTTCTCGAACTCTTTGTTTGAAAAGATCTATAGGAGTTCCTATTGTGGCACAACAGGATTGGCAGTGTCTTGGGAGCTCTGGGACGCAGGTTTGATCCCCTGCCTGGCACAGTGTGTTAAGGATCCAGCGTTGCTGCAGCTGTGGCTTAGGCTGCAACTGTGGCTCAGATCTGATCCCTGGCCTGGTAACTCCACATGCTGCAGGGCAGCCAAAAAAAAAAAAAAAATCTGCAGTATCTGAATTGCATGCAGTCCTTTACACAGTTCTATATTTACTGAATTTTAAAGGAGCTCATAACTTTGAATTTTAAAATTCAGAACTATGGTCAATGATGCCAGTGAAGAGAGGCATGTAAAGAGAAGACTTTGTGAAAGGGGTAAGGAAGTCAGTACAAGTTTCTTCTGTAGCACAGCAGATTAAGGATCCTGTGTTGCAGCAGCTGTGATGTAGGTCACAGCTGTGGCTTGAATTCAGTCCCTGGCCCAGGAACTTCCATATGCCATGGGTGCAGCCAAAAAAGAAGAAGGAGAAGGAGACGGAGGAGAAGGGGAAGGGGAAGAGGAAGAGGAACAGGAAGAAGGAGAAGAAGAAGAAGGACACACCAGGATGAATTCAATACAGTAATAACGTTACAAAAACTGGAGACCCAAATGGGCTGCATGCAACTTACACCTCCTCACAATAAAAAAAAAAACAAGGGAGTTCCCATCATGGCTCAGTGGTAGTGAGCACGACTAGTATCCATGAGAATGCAGGTTTGATCCCTGGCCTTGCTCAGTGGGTTAAGGATCCAGCGTTGCTATGAGCTGTGGTGTAGGTCACCAAAGCAGCTCAGATCCCACATTGCTGTGGCTGCGGTGTAGGCTCGCAGCTAGCTACAGATGATTCGACCCCTAGCCTGGGAACTTTCATATGCCGTGGGTGCAGCCCTGAAAAAAATAAAGAACCGTAAAATAATAAAATATCTGTCTTCTGCCAGAAAACAGTCATTTACACAGATGCCTTCACTGGATCATCTCCATGCACTGGAAGTCCTTCCTTTCTGGAGCCACTCCCACGTCAAAAAGAATTTCTGAATAGTGTACTGAAAAAAGGAAAGGAAGTTCTAATAAGCTAGAGATGCTGGACATTCAACCTCTATGAATTCATAAATAAACTCAGGTTTAACACATTCCAGCAATACTGACTGGGTGTGGTGTCAGGAAGGAGTTAGACAGAAAGTAGAGCATTGCCAAATGCAGTAAAATGCAGTAAAAGCATATACCCTACAGGTTCCAAAACCAAGAACCTCTTGTTGAAAGCTGCAGTCAGGTAGATTTTAAGTCAGTTTGAATGAGGATATTCTAAGATTTTAACTGGTCACCTTGCCTCTGGCATTGACTTACTGCCATTGATCCCTTGCAAGGCATCCAGAATTATCTTTCTGAAACATAGATTCATTCATGTCATTCCGCTTAAGGTAAAGAATGAGGCATAATATCACTAATTATTGATATTAAAATATAATTAGCAAGGAACTCAAAGAGGGTAGAAAACTTTACACTTTGCTCTCTCTCTCCCAATAGCAGACTTCAAATGTTATTTCTTCTACATGATAGCTTTTCTTTGTTCTTTGTACCATAATTAGAACATTTACTTAGATTTTGTCTGTCCCTTTGTTTAGGGTCAGTTAAGCATAAGAAAAGGGCATACCACCTGGGGTACCTACTTGGAATATCAACAATTCAGACAAGACTGGACATGGGCAGGGTGGTATGGCCACAGACTCAGAAATTGAAATAGCACAACATTTCAGAATTCTATTCAACTGCGTTGTCATCTTTAAGTAAGACCTGCCAACCCATCCCCTTTCCACCACCTCCGCTAAAATTTTAACATGAGAATGATGAGGTCAATGAGAGAAATTTGGGGGAAGTTACTACAATTTGGAAATTACAAAATATTCAGGAACATATTCTTTCTGTGAATAGGGTATAATCTGACTACCATGTGGCAGGAGACAAAGTAACAATTAAAACTTTTTAAATTATGCTTGAAAAACTGTTTTTAATTTTAGGTTATACTAGTAACCAAAAAAAATCCATGAATTCGTAAGGGATGAACTTTCATCTCATGACGATTCCCTTTGGGACTATGCCCAAACTACTTAACAGGGAATACATACCAGGCTTTCTAGAATCTGAGCCCCTTATTTCAGTCTGCTCTGTTCTGAAATCTTGAACTATAGTAAGCCTCTACTTGTATTATTTCCTCTATGTGAAATACCATCCAATTCCCATGCTCACACCATCTACCTGGTCATTTTTAGCAATTGAATTATCTCTTTTATTAGGTCTCTCATGATCCAACTTTCCCCTGTAGAGAAGAATTCTACTCTGTATATGTTCTCTACACTTTATTTCCATGCACTTATCTGTCCATATTTGTTTCCCTCTACCAGACTTATATCATGGAGAGCAATGACTTTGTCATTAGAATATATATATTTTTTCTCACTATTGCTTAATATTGAGTAGGTGTTCAAAATTTACTTGCTAAATGACAATTTAAAAATCAAAGTTATGGACTAATTTTTTTTTAGTAAGACTGAATAATTGACATAGAAGTATAATGAAATATTTGAACTGTATGTTCAACTAATACATTATATGTGCGTGTGTGTGTGTGTGTGTGTGTGTGTGTGTGTATACATACATACGTATAAAATACAGATCAATATATAGAACATTTCCAGCAACCTATAAAGCTACTCTCATGTTTCAACAAGTCAAAATTCTCCCAAAGGTTACAACTATGTATTCTGAACCCTAATCTAGGACTATAAGATTAATTCTACATTTTCTTGAAATTCATATAAATGGAATCATCAACATGTGTTCTTTTGTATCACACCTCTTGCACTCAGCCTGTCTGGAAAACTTGCCAATATTGTGGCTTGTCATCAGTTATAAAATATATAAAGATAGTGAAATGTATTTATCCTTTCCACTGCTGATGGACTAATAGGTTGCTTCCAGATTTAAGCTATTATGTATAAATCTGGAGAACACTCATGTACAAGGGTTTTGGTAGACATAAGCAGTCATTTTGTTTGATTATAAACCTAGGAAGAAAATTGCTGGGTCACAGCAGATACATATGTTTAGCTTTAGTAGACACTGCCAAACATATTTTCCAATCAGACTGATCTAATTTACACATGCTCCAGCAGTATCTGAGTATTTAGTTGCTCTGCACCCTTGCCACACTTGATATTAAGTCCTTTACATTTTAGCTATTCAGGTGAGGGTTTGATGGTATCTTGTGGTTTTAACTTACAGTTGCATGATGACTAATAATATTGAATATCTTTTCATATGCTTATTGAACATTTAGATATGATCTTCTGCAAACTGTCTAGGCTTTGTTTATCTCATTTCTTTTTTCCAGCTTTATTGAGATAAAATTGACCTATGACATTGTATAAGTTTAAAGTATACAACGTGATGCTGTCAGATGCCATACTCCTGTAAAGTGTACAGTGTGATGATTTGATACATGTATACACTGTGAAATGATTACCACAAAAAGGTTAGTTTACAATCTTCACGTCACATATTTTGTCATCGCTGTTGTTATGGAAAGAACACATCAGATCTACTCTCTTCAGAACTTTCAAGTATACAATATTGTTAACTATTATCAGCATGATGCATATCATATCCCTAGAACTCATTCATCTTATATGTGGAAATCTGTATCCTTTGACCAACATTTCCGCATTTCCCCCACCCCGACCCTAGTCCCAATCACAAATCTACACTCAGATTCTGAGTTTGTTTTTTTCAGTTTCCCCATATAGGTGATATCCCATAGCACTTGTCTTTCTCTGACTTATTTCACTCAGCATAATGCCCTCAAAGTTCATAAAGTTCATCCATGTTGTCACAATGACAAGATTTACTTCTTTTTGTGGCTGAACAATATTCCATAATGGTATATATTCATGTGTAAGAGATATTTTATCCATTCATCAGTCAATGGACTTTTAGGTTGATTCCATGTCTTGGCTATTGTGAATAATGATGTAATAAACACGAGGGTGCAATTATCACTGAGATTGTGATTTCATTCCTTCAGAAAAATACTCAGAAATGGGATTTCATGATCATATTGTAGCTGTAATTTTTTTGCTGTTATTTGGTTGTTGTTTTTTTTTTTTTTGGCTGTGCCTGTGGTGTGTAGAAGTTCCCTAAATTCCCTGTTCCCTGACTAGTGATCAAACCTGCGCCATAGCAGTGACCCAAGCCACTGCAGTGACAATGCTGGATCCTTAATCCACTGTGTCACAAGAAAACTCCTGCTAGTTATATTTTTAAATTTTCATGTACCTCCACTGTTTTCTACTGTGGCTGCACCAATTTGCATTCCCACTAAGAGTGCACAGGGTTCACTTTTCTCCACATCCTTGTCTGCACATGTTACCTCTTGTCTTTTTGAGAATAGCCATTCTAACAGGTGTGAGGGAATAACTGATTGTGGTTTTGATTTGTACTTTCCTGATAATTACTTGTTACTCCTATAATGTACTTATTGGCCATTTTTATGCTGCCTTTGAAAAAATGTCTATTCAGATTATTTGCCCATTTTAATATGTTTTTTTTTTTTGCTATTGAGTTGAATGAGTTCCTTTTTTATTTTTGATATTAACTCCTATCGGATAGATGGCTTACAAATATTTTCTCCCAATCTGTAGATTGTGCTTTCATTTTATAGATTATTGTTTTTGCATGTAGCATCTTTTTACTCACATGTAGTATGACTATTTTATTGAATTATATTTGACATATGATATTAAATAAATTTAAAGTATACAACACTGATTTGATACATTTTTATATTATAATTTGATTGCCATTGTAGTGATAGTAACTCTATCATGTCACATAATTATTTCTTTTTTCTACTGGGAATAATTAAGATCTAGACTCTCAGCATTTGATGAGTGTACACAATTCTGTTGTCTATGTTCACTATATTGTGCATTACATCTCCATATTTAATCTGCTAGATGCAAGTTCATATTCTTAAACAACAAATCTCCTATTCCCCCACACCCAGCTCCTGGTAACCATAATTTTACTATTTTTATGATTTTTGGCTTTTTTGGAGTCTCCATATAAGTGATATCACACAGTATTTGATTTTTGGCACTTGCTGACTTCTGCTTTTGTTGCTTGTACTTTTGGTGTCATTTCCAAATAATCATTGCCAAGAACAAAGTCAAGTAGTTTTTCCCTATGTTTTCTTCTAGGAGTTTTATAATTTTAGGTCTTACATTTAGGTCTTTAATACATTTTCAGTTATTTTTTGTGAGTAATGTAAGATAGGCATCCAATTTCATTCTTTTACATGTTAATATTCAGTTTTCCAAACACCATTTATTAAAGAGACTATCTTTTCCCTACTGTGTATTCTTGGCTCCCTTTTCCAATATTAGTTGATCATATATATGGATTTATTTCTGGCACTCAATTGTGTTCCACTGGTCTATGTGTCTGTTTTTATGCCAATACCATACTATTTGGATTATAATAGCTTTGAAATGTAATTTAAAATCAGGACGTGTGATGCTTCCAGCTTTGTTCTTTCTCAATATTGCTATGATTATTATGATGGGAGTCCTTCATTCAGTACTCTGAAAGGCTGGGGAAGCTGTTCATTCACCCTGCTTTGGCTTTTCCAGTAGGGGAACAATTTTGAACCACTGAGTTCTCTCGTGGTGCTGAGTAGTGTGGGCCTGGGCCAGCAAAATGAAACCATTCTTCCTTTCCTTTTCACACTGTTCTTCTCAGGTTTTTTGCTCTACTGTGTTGCTGAAGTTTCTTAAGTGGACTCCTGAGCTCTCCAAGAGCTATTTTCATTCATGGAGAGTGAACTATTGATCTTTGTTGGGGGACAGAGGCTGGACAGCCTACTCTGCCATCTTGGTGACATCTTATCACATTCATTTTTTTGTGTGTGTGAGTATGGCATGGGGGGAGGAGGTGAGTTGGCTTGATATGGCTGTCTTTTTCTTACTGATTGGTAGGAGTTAATTTTATATAGTCTGAATAAAAATGCATATTAGATATAAAAATTGAAAATATTTTTTCTCATTCTTTGAGTTGCCTGTTCACTCTCTTAATGTAAAGACGTTTTTAACTTAAAAGAAATCCAATTTACTATCTATAGTTACTTTTATGCTGAGTATTAGTGGTATCCTGTTAAATAAATATTTGCTTAACCAAAAGTCACAAAGATATTCTCCCATGTTTCCTCTAAGTGTTTTATGGTTTTACCTTTAATATTTAGATCTGTAATCAATCTTGGATTCATTTTGGATTACGATGTGAAATAGGGGTCAAGATGTGTTTTTTGTTGTTGTTGTTGTTATTCATATCCAATAGGACAGACGGAATTTACTGAAAAATATGTTTTCACACCAAAGTGTACTGATGCCATATATACATATATATATATTATACACACACACACACACACACACACACACACACACACACACACACACATATATATACATGTATGGGTTTATTCTGAATTCTCCATTTTCTTCCACTGGTCATTTTGTCTGACCTTCTGTCATTACCACACTGTGTATATAGTATTATACTAGCTTTATAGCAAATTTTGATATTTGATAGTATAAATTCTCCAAATTTTTTTCAATGTTGTACTGGCTATTTTCAGCCCTGGGGCATTCTATGTTAATTTTAAAATCACCTTGATAATTCCTAAAAAATTCAATCTATACTCATAGAACCATTAATGCTTGGAAAAGTGGTAGATTCCTAGGGTAGTAAATATACACGTTGATCCTATAACACTGTATAAGCCAGAAAATAAGGAAGTTCTCCAAAAAATGAGTACTTGTCAAAAGGACAAAGGAATTATTTTGAAGGATCTATTAAAGAGCAAAGCTGGAACGGCCGGAGCAATAAAAGAAATACAGTATTACATGATAAGCCATAGAAAAATGTCTATGGGTCCCTGGTGACATAAATAAGTAATTGAATATATAAACAAACACATGGAGAGGGAAAGCTATTCCTTGCAAAAGAATTAGAATTTATTATAATTACTAAAAGTAAAAAGAATGAGGAAAGTACAAAATCACCATTGGGTAAACATGAAAGCAAGAATTTTTTGCAAGTAAAATTACTACCCATAAGTGGTAACACCAGTGGACAAAAGATGGTGGAGAAACTGAGCGTTAACATAGTCTCAAGGAATCTCTCCCCAGATATCTACCAGTTACAAAGGGGAATGTTATAACTTTATAATGAATGAAAATTGTAAGTGACAACTAGGTAATCAAGGTTAACACCATTGGCAATAAGACACATTGTGAATGGGTATCCCCAAATAAGATGCACTAAGAAGGACAAGAAATTACTTTGGTTGCAATTATGGAACGACACTAACAACAAAAATGCATTACCTCAGTGTGAAAAGGAAAAAAGAAAACATCAAAGAAACCCATACTGGGAGAAATCTTTAAAAATAACAGACTCATACTAATCAAAAGCATAAAGGTCAAAGAAGACAATAAGGTAAATCTGGTATACTGTCACCAACTGGAAAGGACCAAGGAAATACCAACTTAAATACACTGTGAGATACTAGAATAGAAGCTGGTACAGAAAAAGATATTATCAGAAAGCTGGTAAAATAAGGTCTATAATTCAGTTAATAGTATCACACTAATATTAATTTCCTGACTGACTATGGGTATGTAATTTGTTAAAATTAGGAGAAAAATTAAGGTGAAGGGTGTACAGGAACTCTTCATACTGTTTTTGTAACTATTGTCTAAGTTTAAATTACTTTCAAAATAAAATTTAAACGTAAACCTCCACTTCTACAAAGTGTCAAGCAAAAACAAATCCAGACTTAGGTAAGAAGACTCTCTATTATTGCAACAACAGGAGTGTCCAAGGTTGAACATAAAGGGCTTTTCTTCTACTGAGGAGAATGCACAAGGCTAGAAAGCACTAGGCATAGGTGACTAGAATGAACAGGAGCGGTTGGACTGGACTGTTGGCTTTTCCATTAGATCAGCTGATTCCCTCTCTGAAGGTGGTGTGAAGAGGGGTGTTCCTCGTTCTAATACTTAAGGGTGGTCCCAATTTTAGAGGCTTAGGTGAAGAAGAGAAGCCTAACTAAAGTTTTACTAATAATTAGGGAATGATTCCAATGGGACTATGGTGGGTCTGTGTCTGATCTAGTCATAACCAAGCAAGCGGAGCACCCATGAGTCTTTTCTAAGTCCTAAAGGGAAGGGTGGTTCTTCGCAGTTGGTGTTTTCCAGAAACACAAAAGCATCAGGGGGATTTCTTAAGCTTTACTGTTATTCAGTAGCACAAGATAAAGTTCAATACTGTTAGACACCCTCCTTTCCAAGACAAATGTATATCATCAGTTGCTGAATAATTCAAAGGTACAAGTGTGCACTTGAAAACCAACATGCCCAGGCTGGCAAAGCAGAAAGACAGCCAGAGGCTAGAGGCCCTTGAAGTTGTCATTTACCCTTGAATGAAACAATCCTGCTCCAGACTTGATATTATATGAGACAATAACTGTCCTTATTATTTAAGCCTTCTTCATATGGATACTCTACTACTCACAGCCAAACCATCTTGATAAACTAGGTTACATCCAATACTAAGTTTAGAATTTTCACGTGACTGTTCTACCTAACACTTAAGTGTCCACTAAAAACAGAATGCCTCCCAATACATCCCAATATTTGCTACCCAAACTTCCCTGATGTTGAATCTCCTTTAGTCAAAACACAAGGACTTATTTTTTTTTCTGAAATCCAAGATGAAATCTTTAAAATGTTAGATGCAAGATGATGGTTTGCTATACTATCTTAAATTTACTTTCATGCCTTGATACGTTGATAATCTGGCTCAAAACATAGTTTTACACAAAAAATTAAACAAGGTTGACCTAAATTTAATGTACTCTAAAAGGATATTTTGTGATCTCCTAAAATATCCCAGGGTTGACTCACTAATGGACAGTAAACTTTTGAGTTTAGAATCATTAGCTAAAGTAAAACGGAATAAAACACTTTGTTTCTTTGCTTCAAAGGCAAAACAAAGCAGCTCTTGATCTGCCCAAAAGAAGAAATCCACTTAAGTAATGCAGAAACAGCTTCTAAATTGTGTTAAACCTCGTGAATAATCCAGAATCGGATTTTCATCATTAGCACTATAGAACACAAATCATTCAGAAATTGAAAAACTCATTTGAATATTGTATGGCCAATGTTGTATAAACTGTATCTAGGCATAGATAAGACAGATAGGTCATGCTGAGTCTGGCTGTGGAGAAAGATGTCTACCTTAGTACTGAGTGTATCTTACAAAGGCATAAGCAATGGGCTTTATTGCATGATCACTCTCCAATATTATCTAGGCCTAATAATATATTAGGTAGCTCTTTTGGAGTTTCTCCCCTAAAGTTCTAGCTGTGTCTCTTGCCTCGGTTTTGGCATACAATGACATTAAGCAAACAGCAGGTCGCCAGGCCAATACTAAAATCTGACTAACTGAACTAATGAAACCACCAGCATCTGAATTACAACACAAGTCAGGGTATAGAGACAAATGAGTGAGACTGCCAAGAATGGCAATGAGAAATGATGGGTCAAAATGAATGCAATAGTATGTGTTCTAGGCTCATTGTGGATAAGAAAGACAATCCTGTGACTAGATTTTTATAAGTTCATAGAGTATTCTGTGCATGGAGAAATGCAATATACAGAGGCTGGAAAAATGGAAAATAATATATGGTGTCTTTTCTGATTCAATAAAATCATAACAGAGAAGACTTAATAATGGAAGTATTCCATTTCTAAGAACACCATTTTCAAAAGAACTCATTTTAAATATTACTTTCTTTTAATTTTCACACTTAACATGAAACTTGCATATATAAAGGGAAACCTCAGTACATACACACTGAGGGCCTACTATAATCTCAGTAGCTTATCTTCATTTGTATATAAGGAGAAGCTTAAAATTATCCCAGTCAGGGAGCTCCCATTACGGCAAAATGGGAGCAAACCCGACTAGTATCCTTGAGGAGGTGAGTTCGATTCCTAGCCTCCCTTAGTGGGTTAAGGATCCTGCGTTGCCGCAAGCTGTGGTACATGTCGGAGATGCGGCTTGGATCCTGTGTTGCTGTGACTGTGGTGCAGGTCGGCAACTGCAGGTCCAATTCAGCCCCTAGCTTGGGAACTTGCATATGTTTCAGGCCACAGCTGCAGCCCTGAATAAGAAAAAATTATCCCAGTCAAAGTCATGGTCAGGTGCTTTCAGGAATATTAGGAAGTACCAGGCAGGATTGGATTCCTGCTCTGAGGATCTACTTACTATTCCATCGCTAGAGGTGAGACACACATTTGCAGCTGGTAAGTAACAATGAATAAGAATTTCAAAATTTCTACTCAAAAGCAGAATGACAACACATGCTCGCTTCTGAAGGAGAGGACAATAGAAAGGGAGGTAAGTATGGGATGGAGAAGATGGGGGAGGCTTGATGCAGGTAATGGAAGTGGAGCTGACCCTTTAAATGGGTAGGGCTAAGATAATTATAGATGAAAATAAGTATTTCTGTCTGCATGAATAGCATATAGAAATGTGAAGAAGCAGATACAAATACCATGTGTTTAAGGACCCAGTAGTAGGAATTCTGTTCCTGAGTAGAGGGAGGGAAGACTGGGAAGATGGGTTGGGGTCAGACGATAAATAATTCTGAAGACAAGGCAGGGAGTTGCTTTTACCTGTAACCAGTGGAGAGTTATTGAAGTCTTCTGAAAAGTGATCCAATCAAAGCCATTAATAGCATGGTTACCATCGATAGCATAGCAGTGCAAATCAGGTGGATGGAAGTTGATGTATTGTAGGCAGTAGATTTGAAAGTAGATAGACACATTAATATATCGCTGTGGTAATCCACGCATAGATTGATGAGAACCAACCTATATGTGGATGGTACTACTTGGCAACTAATATATCATAAAAACTCATGCCGGAAGTGGGAAGTGATATGGGTCCTGCTATAAATAAAGGTTCCTCTGATGTTTCCTGACAGCATCCAGGAAGAATCAAAGTGATTGCAAATTTGATCCTCCAGCAAGTGACAAAATAAGGACGTGTTCCAGCACATTTCATCTCAGATACAGGGCAAGAACCAAAATTGCAGAAAGAGTTGATCGAAGCAGATATAAGAAAGAATGTACTGAAACAGTGCCGAATGGAACAAAAAATTTGATATCAAGACCATAAAGCCTTCTTCTGTAGATATTTTTAGGAAAATAGATTGTACTGTATGTACATATACAAACCCCCACCCCAGTACGTTCTTATTCCAAGCAGGGCAAATAAAAACAAATTAACTTGCTGGCATCTTTAGGTGATTTCCAGCGTATGATTCCTGGGTACCATATTTGTTTAATTAAAAAGCTATTCAACATGCACAGAAGATATTACAAAGGATGGTAATACTAAAATAACAAAAATTGCAGAGTCATTTTAAAATCATTATCAAACATTTAAATTTCCATTAAGGGAAACAGAACAATGAATCTTTAAAGGCTCCTAAATGGGCGGCACTCCACATTGTATATTCCAATACTTATGAATAGCCAATTGTAAGTAATCCAAATTTCAAAAGACAACTGGCCTGGGGAGGTGTATACAAGTGATTAGAATTTCAAAGAGCCCAGAATAAATACCAGCTCTTTGATAGGATAATTTATGCATAAAGTAGCAGGAAGAGGTGTCTGAGTTGTTCTTGGAAAGTTCACACAGTGCGATATTAGGAGTTTAAAGCAACCTTTGGTAATTTCTTATGTGTAATGAAACTCTAGGAGAGATGCTCTATCATATTAAGATATTATTGACCAATGGCATACACAAATAACAGCTAATGCTCATATTGCTTTTTCATAACTTATAAAACTATAGCATTTGAAAGAATACATAACTTGTGATCTGTTTGCTAGGGTATCATTTAAATTGATGAATATCATCAAAAACAGCCCAAAGAAAACAGAGATGAATTACCAATTCAGAGGGATACTTGCGCTCAGTGTCTTTTTGTGAGCACAAAGAACTCACAGGAAACTCTAAATCCTTGAATGTATAGAGCTATTTAGTAATCCGTGGCCCTTTGGGAAGGGAAAAAAAAGACTGAAATACCCATTGTATTTTGTAGGCCAGTTGAGGGTTTCACAGGTAATGTTAAAGAGGGCATCACAAATGGTTCACAGTCTTGGACTAACATTTTTCCACAGGGTAAGTATTAAAGAATGTAAGAAAAGGGCACCAATAGGAAGAAAAACAAACATTTATTCTGAAAGTATATAAGATTTATGGTCTATAACAGTAGCCATATCCCCCAGGCCTGAATTCTTACATTTAATTTGTTCCTTAAGGGTATACTGGGGGGAATTTAAATTCCAAAGATGTATTTTGTTCTGGGAAATAAAACTCTCTGATTTGTACAGTGCCTAATGCTGAGTTGACAACAACAACAACAAAAAGTCCCCAACTTAAAAGCTGCATGGCCAATGGGGACCATTTTAGGGAGGTTCAGGGAATATCTCTATGAAAATTTCCCAGGCCCCCAGCTGGTGCAGTTCACAGCAGTGTGACTGGCTCTCTGTTTGGAGTCAAGGGCATCCTTCTAAGCCTGGGTCCTAGTGTCCCTACACTCGAGCTGCAGTCTGGCCTCTCTCTCTCCCAGAGCTCCGTGCCACAGCTACTGCTTACGTTTCAGGGCAAGTGAAGTGGCTGGAAGTACGCGACTGAAGGTACTTTGGATTCTGAAGCTAAGCCAGAAAATCCTTATTAAAAGTCCTTGTGAGGAACTGTCCTCCGATTGTATGGTGTGGAATCCAAACTAACCATGTGCTCTTTGCTGAGACCAATAATCAGAGCACAAAGCATTCGCTTAAAACAAAGATACTTGCTCCTCACAGTGAGTGGGAAAAAGAGTGGATAATACATCCAGGCAAGGATTTCTGGAGGGCCTAAAATTTGAATGATGAGGGCAACAGGGATAGATCATTGAAGTGCAGGCCAGGGGATGAGGAAATTGGGAGGGAGGGCAGGGTGTCATTTGTGCAAAAGAAGGCATTGTGGACGAATGCCTGTCTTGTGTTTTGCTGACTTCTTTTTTTCTTTTGAGAGCCTCACGTGCGGCATATGGAAGTTCCCAGGCTAGAGGCTGAATTGGAGTTATAGCCGCCGGCCTACACCACAGCCACAGCAACATGGGATCCGAGCCGCATCTGTGACCTACACCACAGCTCGTGGCAACGCCTGATCCTTAACCCATTGAGCAAGGCCAGGGATCGAACCCGCATCCTTATGGATACTACTAGGGTTCTTAACCTGCTGAGCCACAAAGGGAGCTGTTTTTTTTGACTTCTAATTTCAAAAGTCAGCCTATAAAAATCGGACTTTGCTTGAATAGTTCTGTTTCTAATGAGGGGCTGCCAAAACCCTGCATCACCTGCTTCACTGCTACCTGATATAACACCTCTTAGCAATGATAGGATGGCAGGGGGAAAAAAAGGGAAAGAAAAAGAAAAGAAAGAAAGATGGCTGGAGTTCCCTTCGTGGCTCAGTGGTTAGCGAATCCGACTAAGAACCATGAGGTTGCGGGTTCGATCCCTGGCCTTGCTCAGTGGGTTAAAGATCCGGTGTTGCCGTGAGCTGTGGTGTAGGTTGCACACGTGGCTCAGATCCCGCGTTGCTGTGGCTGTGGCGAAGGCTGGCAGCTACAGCTCCTGTTAGACCCCTAGCCTGGGAACCTCCATATGCCGCCAGTGCGGCTCTAAATAAAGGCAAAAAAACAAACACACACACACAAAAAAGAAAGATGGCTAGCTGCAAGGGTGGGATTAGCCCACTCCCATGAAGTTCTGAAGAGCAACTAAATACTCCGACACAACTGAGTTAAAACTCAGGCCACAACTGGGGCCTCTGACACACCTGAATTAAAAATGTCTTCTCTGGTGCCTCCCTGAAGACTAGTCAGACCTCTTACTGGGATCGCTAAGCTTAGAGGTTTCTCTTCTGGCTCTAAAGAAACAAAACAGACTATCCCCCCCCCCAAAAAAAAAAAAGGTTTATATTTTTGATAATCAATGGAACCCAAACAAATGTGGAATAGTATTTTATGGCACAGCCTCTTTTTCTTGTAAGATTAACACACTTAACAAACGTGGAGGAAAACAGAAGGTTAGAGTATCTGCTTCAGAGACTGGAATTGCCTGAATGAATGCTAACATACTGGGAACAATGTCAGGTAAAAGAGTGAGCCTTGCCATGAGGAACAAAGTCAAGCACAGGCCTTGACTCCAAGGCAGGCAGGAGAGCTGGCACCCCTCAAAGGCCTGTTATCTGATGGAATCTGACACTTTTTCCATAGTATTTCTTACAGGATTATCTGCCATGTGTGTAGACCTCACTGCTTATTTAGCACATAATTGCAGCCTGGCATAGTGCCAGAGGATGAAATTACAATGTAGTCTACTGGGGTTCAAGTGTAAATTCCTCTACTTATTAATTCTTCTCACTGGGATTATCGTTTAACCTTTCCAAATCTCAGTCTTCTCATCTTTAAAATGGCAGTATCGAAGTTTCCATCGGGGCTCAGTGGTTAATGAACCCGACTAGTTCCCATGAGGACACAGGTTCGATCCCTGGCCTCACTCACTGGGTTAAGAATCCAGCATTGCCGTGAACTGTGGTGGTCACAGACGTGGCTCGGATCCCACACTGCTGTGGTTGTGGCTGTGGTGTAGACTGGCAGCTACGGCTCCAATTGAACCCCTAGCCTGGGAACCTACACGTGCAGTGGGTGCGGCCCTAAAAAGGCAAAAGACTGAAATAAATAAAATAAAATAAAATAAAATAAAATAAAATGGAAGTATCAACAGCATGGAGCACATAAGATTGTTGGAAGCAGTAGTATTAATAAATATGTTAATGATATTAAAGCACATGACACCAAATCTGGCACAGAGTAAACACTTAAAGATAACCAATAGTCTTCTTTTTCAAGATGACAATCCAGAACATTTCTGCCTTATCGCTGCCAGATGGCAGCCCAGGGACTCCTCAAAAGCAAGTGGTTCACACACAAAGAACAAGCTACCACCCGACTGCATGATTTTTCAACACATTCCTTAAGGTAGGCTCTCTTCGTGCCCCCCACCAAAAATGAGAGCTCACGAAAGGAATCAGCATAAGGTGGCCAGATTTAGCAAATAAAAATATAGGATGCGCCAGTAAAATCTGCACTTCAGATACACAAAAAAATAATTTGATACTAAGTATGTCCCAAATATTGCACACACATACCAAAAATATGTTTTGCTGTTTATCTGAAATGCAAATTTAACTGGGCAACCTGTATTTTTTTCTGGTAACACTAAACCTGTCTAATTCCTTTTAGATCCAGCCCAAACACAAATTCACCTGTTGTCCTAAACCCGATTCCTGTTGAATCATAACTAACATTCATGGAGCCCTTACCAGGTGATAGGCACTGTGCTAGGTGCATTCTTCAAATTTAACATCCACAATCCTATAAAACTGATATTATTAAGATCACCTTTTTACAGTGGAACACACTGAAACTCAAAGACCAGAAGGGATTAAGTGGTTCTAAACCACAGTGCAAGCAAGTGGCAGATCTGGGATTAGAATCTAAGTCTCTTTATCAAAAAAGTTAATGCTTTTAACAGTTCTGAATGTCACCTCCCCTGTGAGGGCAAATCATTAGTTCCATCAATCAAAAAATGATGAAATACTCAGTATGCATGAGTCACTGCCTTAGTTGCTTAAGCCCATGATCTTTGAACTCGCCACCTGTAAAGAAAAGACTAAATGAAATAGCCTCAATGTAAAGTATAAAGATGATATTCACATTTGGGGAGAAGGTGTCATTTAGGTGGTCTTTGAAAACCTAGCAGACATTTCCAAGCTATTATAGGGCAGGAAATCATATCATAAAGCATTAAATAAGAGGAGAGCTTGAGCATCCAGTGCAAGTATTCTAGAACCAGTTGCCCAAAGACTAGTAGATTATGCCTCTGAGGCTATTATTAAGAGGTAAGGAAAGTCAAATTCTGAAGACTATTGAAGTCCTATTTCTAGGTCACTTAAGCAAAACTAGACACAGACCCTATGGTCAACTTCTTGCTATTCTTGCTTATAGAGTAGTTTTTATAAAAACCAGCATTCCAGAAGTTTTTCCACCTCTGATCATTCATGATAGAAGTTGCACTACCTAAGCAATCATACATCTAAAGACTTTCAACATTAAAGGTTCTCAATTCTAAACTTCTTTCGCTGAAATGTTCCAGCATTTTATCAATATCTGACTTTCTAGGATTCCAGATTTAGCAGGAAATAATAATAATTGTAATCTCCAATAAATGAGGCAAGAATATACCATAGAGAAAAGACAATGTATTCAAAAAGTGGTGCTGGGCGAGTCCTGCTGCAGCACAGCAGGATCAGTGGTGTCTGTGGAGCACAATGGGACACAGGTTCAATCCCCAGCCTGGTGCACTGGGTAAAGTGTTGCCGCAGCTGTGGTGTAAATAGCAACTGGGTTCAGCTCTGATCTGTAACCCACGAACTTCCATATGCCATGGGGTGACCAAAAAAGAAAAAACAAGTGGTGCTAGGAAAACTGGACAGCTACATGTAACTAATGAAATTAGAACACTCTACAATACCATAGACAAAAATGAACTCAGAATGGATTAAAGACCTAAATGTTAGACCAGATACTATAAAACTCCTAGAAGAAAACATAGGCAGAACACTCTCTGACATAAACCACAGCAATATCTTTTTAGATACACCTCCTAGAGTAATGAAAATAAAAACAAAAATAAACAAATAGGACCTAATTAAACTTAAAAGTTTTTGCACAGCAAAGGAAAACATTAACAAAACAGACAACCCACAGAATGGGAAAAAAAATCTTTGCAAACAAAGCAACTGACAAAGCATTAATCTCCAAAGTACACAAATATATCATATAGCTTTATATCAAATAATTAAACAATACAATTAAAAAATAGTCATATCCACAGCTGCATGTAAATCAATGAAACTGGAGCACACTCTCACACCATGCACAAAAATAAACTCTAAATGGTTGAAAGACTTAAATATAAGACAAGACACTATTAAACTCCTGGAAGAAAACATTGGCAAGACACTCTCGGACATCAACCTTACTAATGTTCTCTCAGGTCAGTCTCCCAAAGCAACAGAAATCAGAGCA
>PVHT021183598.1:2333397-2350468 GCA_004024745.2 Catagonus wagneri
GGGGGGGAGTGGGGATAGCTACTGCTTTAATGATGGAATAGCAAGGAGCTCCAACTGTAATGCATGGGGAACTATATCTAATTACATGTGACAAATCCATATATGTACATGTAATCGGGTCACCACATGGTGCAGTTGGAAAATCTGACAGAAATCTGTAAACCAGCTATAATGCAAAAATAAAAAAAATAAAAAAAATAGTCATATCCAAACAGACATTTCGCCAAAGAAGATAGACAGATGGCCAAAAAGCACATGAAAAGATGCTCAACATCACTGATTATTACAGAAATGCAAATCAAAAAACTGCAATGAGGTATCACCTCATACCAGTCAGAATGGCCATCATCAAAATGTCTACAAACAATAAAATGCTGGAGCGGGTGGGGAGAAAAGGGGACCCTCCTACACTGTTGGTGGGAATGTCAATTGGTACAAGCACTATGGAGAACAGTATAGAGGTTCTTTTAATAAACTAAAAAGAGAACTACCATATGACACAGCAATCCCACTCCTGGGCATCTATCCAGAAAAAACCGTAATTTGAAAATATGTATTCATCCTAATGTTCACTGCAGCACTATTTAGAATAGCCAAGACATGGAAACAACTTAAACGTACATCAACAGAGGATTGGATAAAGAAGATGTGGTACATATATACAATGGAATAGTAATTTGCCATAAAAAGCATGAAATAATGCCATTTGCAGCAACATGGGTGGACCTAGAAATTATCATACTAAGTGGAGTAAGTTAGAGAAAGCCAAATATCATATGAGATCACTAATATGTGGAATTTAACAGAAATGATACAATAAAACTTACAAAACAGAAACAGACCCAAAGAACTTAAAAACAAACTTATGTTCACATTAGGGGAAATGTGAGTTGGGAGGGACAAATTATGAGGTTGGGACTGATACATACACACCATTATATATGGAATAGATGGGGAACAGGGACATACTATATAGCACAGGGAAATATACTCAGTCAGTACTGTGTGGTAACTTGTTTGAAAAAAGAATCTCAAAAGGAATGGATATACATATATATATATAACAGACTTACTTTGCTATATGCCTGAGATTAACACAACTTTGTGAGTCAACTATATTCCAATAAAATTTAAATAATAATCATAATCCCAATAATAGTAATAGTTTGATTTTTTGGTGTGCTTTAGAGTTTATATAATATTTTCATACCCATTATATCACTCCATAATGTTCCACAAATAGAATTTAGGAAGGTGAGGCTGGAAAAAGTTATCAGTAAAGAATGCATATTTTTACACATGGCTGTTAATCCTACATTATATCTATCACTACAAGATGCTCCGCACATTCAGAAGTTCCCTCCCTGCCTTCCCTGGACATTCTTTTATTTTGCATTATCCCTCACTCCTCCCCAGTTCCTAAAACCTTTCCACCATCTTCTGCAACTCATCAGCAGAATCCTGATATTAATATCTTCAAACTCTTTTCTCAATGACTCCTTTCTCTTTTTGCTTTAGAGTCTAACTGAAACCTGGACTCTGCTTTTCACAAAAGACTCTCACATAGCACCTGTTGTGTTCCCCTTATACAACTTGGCCTAGAATCTGTAGATGACTGTGGTTGAAGATGGTACTCTGATGGCATGGGAGATGGTGATCAGGAAAGGGGGAGGGGCTGGAGGGGGCAATCCTGAGCAAGGAGAATACTTTCCTCTCCTCCAGGCACATCACCATTGAGAAACTTAGCTTTCAGATGCTTTTCACTATTTCCAAATACTACTCTTGTCATAATTCTTGGTGATTTCATTCTCACGTGGATGATCCTTCCAGCATGCTGGATTTTCAGTTCCTTGACCTCCTCTCCCCCAAATAACTGTTCTTCCACATCTTATCCATTCAGTCCATTTCCATGTTCCTTAAACTCTAGCATTAGCTGTAACTATAAATCCTCCCTAATTACAATTTCAAGCATTCCCATTTCACTGCTACTTCCTGCTTTCCAGTTCACTCTCTGCTGTACTTTATGTAGGAAAAGAAAAGTTATCATATGGCCTAAAACTCTTTATTTAATATCTGTTTCCAACAAGTACACAGTGATCTTCAAGAGTTAGGGATCTTTCATTTACTTGTTTAATTCTCTTTACAAAGTGCCCAGTACATAGTAGACACTCAATAAATACACATTGGATAAATGAGTGGCTCAGACATTCTAGGTAATGTAAAGAAATGTGATGCACACTAACTCATAATAGACAGCTGCACTCTAATGTAAAGTGTAATAGTGTTCATAGCAGCACTATTTACAATAGCCAAGATATGGAAACAACCTAAATGTCCATCAAAGATATATATATATATATATATATATATATATATATATATATATATGCAATGGAATACTACTCAGCCATAAAAAAGAGTGAAGTCTCGCCATTTGCAACAATACTGATAGACATGGAGAGTATTGTGCTAAGTGAAATAAGTCAGATAAAGGAAGACAAATATTGTATGATGTCACATATATATGTGGAATCTAAAAAAAGCCAAATTGGATGGACAGACAGATGGACAGATGGACGAGACAGGTAGAGATCTATAAACAACAGACTCTATGAAATTAAATAAATAAAGCCAAACTCATAGAAATAGAGTGGTGGTTGCCATCGGCTGAGGGGTGGGGGAAATGGGGACATGTCAAAGGGTGCCAACTTCTAGATATAAGATGAGTAAGTTCTGAGGATGTAATGTATAAAATGGTGAGTATATTGGAGTTCCCATCATGACTCAGCAGTAACGAACCCAACTAGTATCTATGAGAATGCATGTTTGATCCCTGGCCCGGCTCAGTGGGTTAAGGATCTAGCCTTGCCATGAGCTGTGGTATAGGTCACAGATGCAGCTCAGATCCTGCAATGCTGTGGCTGTGGTGTAGGCCGGCAGCTGCAGCTCTGATTTGACCCCTAGCCTAGGAATGTCCATGTACTGCAGGTGTGGCCCTAAAAAGAAAAAAATAATAATAATAATTAAAAAAAATAAAATGGTGACTATAGTTAAGGATACTACATGGCATACTTGAAAGTTCCTAAAACTGTCTCAAAACCAAAAAAAACAATCCCCCAAAACGGTAATGAGGTGAAGGGTTGTTAATTAAACTTATTGTGATAAACATTTTACTATAGATATGTGTATCAAATCATCATATCTTATACCTTAAACTTACACTATGTTATGTGTCAGTAATATCTCAATAAAGCCAGAAAAAAAATTTAATGTGATATTGAAGTTCCTAACATTGCTTTTACTTAGCTGAGGTGAGGAGGTGGGAATAGGGTGATTACAACATCACCAAGAAAACACCTACCACATATCATGTATATCCACTGTGAGCTATGTATTTTGATAAGTGATTTATTATACAGGGTCTACAGTCCTTAAAACAACCCTGCAAAATAAGTAAAGCTCAACAAGATTAAGTGACCAGCCTAAGGTCACCAAGTCATTAATTATCTGGCTAAGATTAAAGTCAATTTCTAGCTACAATTCTCTTTCCAGTTTACATCCTACAGCTTCTTTGGAAAGCTTAAGGGAGTTTCTGTGGCTTCTACATTTCTACCAAAATTTCCCTTCATCAAAATCCCCTACTACTCAATCACATCTTGCTTTTCATTCTACTTCGAAATATTAAGATAATTTTACTGAAAGTGATTGACTGTTGAGTTTCTCTTATAACTTTGCATTGAAGAGTCAGTATTACCTGGAATTGGGTACCCCCCACCACCAAAAATATAATTTGGATAGCACTGAATTATTGATTGCTTCCTGCCTATACAAATGTCACCTCCAGAACTAAAGTTGGAGCACAGTGGACACAGGTGACAAAGAAGTTGCACAATTTCCTCCAATATCTTTAGGCACTTGTGGCAGGCATAATGGTGCTTTCTCTGTAAGCTGTATATTGCCATACAGTTGATCAAAACACTGAGAGATTAATAAGAATGAACCTATATTATCAAGTATGTCCCATATAAGGAGAGCTTGAGTCTTTTTAACGTAGCTTATCACTGAATTTTTTATAAAAGTATGAGAGAATAAAAATGAATGTTAAGTACAACATAAATTGATATCCCCTCCTGCCTTCTGTGCTTTTTCTGCATATCTCCTCCTGTATATCTGAAACTCTGTACCCTTTAACTAACATTTCCCCATTTTTCCCTTTCCAACCTTTGTTAACCACCATTCTATTCTCTGATACTAAAAGTTTTAGTCTTTTAGATTCCACATTTAGATGACATCGTACAGTGTTTGTCTTTCTGTGTCTGGCTTATTTCACTTAGCATAATGCCCTCAAGATCCATCCATGTTATCGCAAAAGACAGGACTTCCTCCTGTCTTAAGACTGAATAAAAATTCATTGTTTTATACACAGGTTTTTTTCCTCACATTTTCTTTTCTCATTCATCCAGTGATGGACACTTACATTGTTTCTATATCTTGGCTATCATGAATAATGCTGCAGTAAACATGGGAGTGCAGATATCTCTTCAAGAGATTTTACTTCCTTGGGACATATATTCAGAAGTAAGAGTTCAGGATCATATAATAGTTCGATTTTTATATATTTTTGTAACCTCTGTACTATTTTCCATAATGGCTATAACAATTTACAATCTCAGCAGTAGTGCATAAGGGTTCCCTTCTTCCCACAGGCTCCCACCAACACTTACCATCTTTTGTCTTTTTAATAATAGCCATCCTAACAGGTGTGAGCTGATATTTCATTGTGTGGTTTTTTGGTTCCACTGTGGTTTTGATATGCATTTCCCTGATAATTAACGAAGTTGTATAGCTTTTGATATACCTATTGACATTTGTATATCTTATTTGGAGAAATGCGCATTGAGGTCTTTTACCCATTTTTCATTTTGTTTGTTTCTTGCTATTGAGTTGTTTGAGTGCTTTATGTATTTTGGGCATTAATCTCTTTTTAGATATATGGTTTGCAAATATTTTCCACCATTCTATAGGTTGTCTCTTTATTCCGTTGATTGTTTCCCTTCTTTGGAAGCCTTTACTTTGAGGCAATCCCATATACCTATTTTTGCTTTTATTGCCTGGGCTTTTAATGATCATATTTTTAAAAACCATTGCCCAGACCCATATCAAGAAGTTTTTCTTATGTTTTTTTCTTGGAATTTTTCAGTTTCAGGTCTTATGTTTAAGTCTTTAATCCATTTTGAGGTAATTTTTGTACATGATGTGAAATAAGGATCCAGTTTCATTCTTTTGGAATTCCCGTTGCAGCTCAGCAGTAACGAACCCACCTAGTATCCATGAGGATACACGTTCCACCCCTGGCTTCACTCGGTGTGTTAAGGATCCAGTGTTGCCCTGAACTGTGGTGAAGGTCACAAATGTGGCTTGGATCTGGCATTGCTGTAGTTGTACCTGTAGCTGTGGTATAGGCCAGCAGCGGTATCTCCAATTTGATCCCTAGCCTGGGAACTTCCATATGCCACCCTAAAAAGTTAAAAGAAAAGAAAAGAAAAAAATCATTCTTCTTCATGTGAGCATCCAGTTTTTCCAATGCCACTTATTAACACAACTATACTTTCCCCACCCTTGTGATCACAGCAACTTTGTTGAGGATTAGTTGGTCATATATATGTGTGTGTTCATTTATGGGCTTTCTATTCTATTCCATTGGTCTATATGACTCTTTTGATAGAAGTACCTTTCTGTATTTATTGCTACACTTCATACTATATTTTGAAATCAGGCAGTGTGGTGTCTCCATTTTTTTTTAATTTCTTAAGATGGCTTTGGTCACTTGAGGTCTTTCCTGATTCCACAGAAATTTTAAGGTTATTTTTTCCTGTTTCTATAAAAACTGTCATTAGAATTTTGATAGGGACTTCATTCAATCTATGCATTGCTTTGGATAGTATGGACATTTTAACAATATTAACCCTTCCCACCTAGGAACATAGGGTATCTTTCCATTAAAATGTGTCTTCAATCTTGTTCATCAACATTTTATAGTTTTCAGTGTACCGAACTTTCACCTCCTTGGTTAAATTTATATTCATAAGTATTTTATTCTTTTTGATGCTATTGCAAGCGGGACTGCTGTCTTAATTTCTTTTCCAGATAGTTCCTTGTTAAGAGTATAGAAATGAAACTGATTTTTTTGTATGTTAATTTTATATCCCAAAATAGCACTGAAAAGTATTTGCATAATTTGTTAGTCTATTTAACCTGTTTTTATTTAAGAAACAATTATAAATTAAAATGTTTGGTAACCAGTGTTTTATATTTTTTAAGGTGTCTAGACATTCAAAGATTATTTAACTGAAGTATCAAATATTCAAGTTAGTTAAGGATCTGAACATTATAATTTAGCTAACATTAAATCTTTATGGCTGATAGCATTTTAAGAATTTCATAAAAGTAAATCCTTTAAAACGGCATATGTTATTATCAATTTATTTTAATATAATTTTCTACATAAAAAATTTAATTTTCCACAATTTGTAGAAACAATGATTAACTTTTAAATCTCATTAAACCGATATGGAAAATGTTGGAAATTTGAATTACAAGGAACTTAACCCTGGTGTCAAACAGACAAAAACATTATGCTAACATTGCTTTTATGTGGCAAACTAATTTTATAAAGACTTTGAATCGTGCTAAACATCTTATTTTTATCTTGAAACTAAAGCCTTATTATGTTGTAGCTGTAGCAACAAATGCTGCTACTTTTCAGTGTCCACTTTAAGAAACACCATTTAATAACTTTATTTATTTATGTATTCTTTAAACTTCTAGGCTGTTCTGATTGTTTATCTAGAGTAGATATCCCTAAAGTGCATGCAAAAGAGCTGAATTATTTTTTGATCAGTTAATTATTAAAATTTCATAAGATGCATGGACAGGGATAGGAGGAAGCAAGCTCCAGACAAGAGAGGGAAGAACATTTAGATGCAGAAAAAGCGATTTTACATACATTCACACACACACACACACACACACACACACACGAGAGTGACATATAGCTGGTTTTGACATCACTTGGACCCTTGACAATTGTATCAAATCATATAGTTAAAAAGCCGACACTTATTAATCTTCAAAGTACAGAAAACAAGGAGGGGATGCCTCTCATATGAAGAAAAAATGATCTGAGACAAACAAGATAGATAATCATCTCGTGAAGATTTATTTGCTTTTTGTTCTAAGGCACCCCTCAAATGAACAATATTGTTCTTGTCAAAAACTCTCCAAAGTGGCCACCGCTTTACCAAATTGTCTCTGTTGACATTGTTCCAGCTAGAAAAATAAGCATAGAATTTAGCCTTATGGTGATAAAACACGATGGAAGCAGGTGTTCAGCCTGTGAAACGCAGAGGTGTAGAAAAAGAATAGCCCTGTGAGAACTGAACAATCTGTAAGAAGAGTACTTGTCTAACTTGGTACCTCTGCTGTTTGGCCAAAGGTCAGTCATCACCAGTCAGGCGCTGAACAAAACCTGCCGATTCTGGGTAGATGTCAATTCAAGGTTTTAAAATGATGTCCAATGATAGTATTTGTCCAAAGCCCACTGGTCTGAGGAGACCTTCTAAACTCCTCTGTCCACAGGACCAGGTCATGGACAATTTATTGTACTATACTCATCTTCTGCCTATGGACTTTTTTCTTATGGACAAACAACATTCAAGAGACTAGAACAGCAGGCAGACCATAAGAGGAGGTATGAGAAGGCTCTAAGACAGTTTCGCCAGGGAATAATCCAAACCTGATTGGGTAACAAAGATATCCCAAGAGACCTTATTCCTAGGAAAACAAAAGAAACCCAGTGCTGCAGGGCTTCAGTGACATGCTGGTGTCCAATTCAGCATGAATTTACCTTTCGGCTATGGACAGGGTGCACACGAAATAGAGGGGAACACAAGGGACCCCAGATGTGTGCACCTTTATTGCGTTGAAGGATCTGATCCAAAGAAGAGAGCACTTTAGCTGAATCTCAGTGGAACTGCCATTTCTGTCCAAGCCCTCTAAACCAAAGACCACGAGGAACACACCACCAGTTAAACTAGTTGTGTATATTACACACTCCAAGGAGGAAGAATGCACACCATGGGGAACCATGAGCATTTCCAGGAGAGGGTATTCTAGGACTTATTTTAGAAAAGATTTACATAGAAAAACTTAGGGTTTGTGTCAGGTGACTTGGGCGGGAGGTGGGGAGGGAGTTCTGAAGGAAGCGGGCTTTTGTTCAGGATTGGATGCTCTCAGGAAGTGGAATAATTCTACAATTGGCTATTTTAATAAATACTGTCCATGGAGAGGGCAGACCAGAGTTGAGCTAAAGCTGTAATTGGTATATATACAAAAAAACAACAGTCACTCCTGTTAACTAGGATGGGGGGATGTTTGGATGCTTGATATTTTTTGGCTCAGACAACGTTCAGGTTCCGCTTGGGTTCAGACACGATCATGGAGTTGTGTTTTTCTCTTTCTCTATCATGGTCACAAGTGGCCTTGTTACATGTTGATGCTCTGTTTATGTTCAACAGAAGGAAACCAAGCCCTAGCAGTGAGGACCAGACTATCTCATGGCAACAATAAGGCATAGTGATCACACCAGTTTAGCTTCTGGATGTCAGTGGCTGCTTTTCTTGGGCCAATAGACATTTTGTCTCAAGACAGTGGTACTTAATAGCCTAAACAATAGAGGAAAATTCTTCCATTAGAGAAAATAAATGTGTTAGGGATGACAAACAAAGCCCATGTCAGAGGTATGTTGTTAAATTATCAAGAAATGTCTCAAATTGGCTCCTGTGTAAAAGAATGGAAGTGGAGAGAGATAAATATACATTAAGATGTTCTTAAGTCTCTCTTTTTCATAAGTAGTTCAAACAGGCTTATTTGAGAACCTATTTTGGAGCTGGATTTCTAGTTAAAAGTAAAAGTGTCTAAACGAGAACAATATACCCATTTTGCTCAGCACCAAAAAGGTCTATAATTTGCTGGAGAGATAACAGAACTGTTGCAAAGACAAAACCAAAGCCTATAAAAATCTGTTTACCACTGGCCTATTAATAAGTCATCCCCTCTTAGGCTTTTCGTTTGCAATTGATTTCTGTAGGTTGGAAACCACTTTGTGACTCAGGAGTTTAAAGTCAGTAGGATGAATTTGCAGCCTCAGTGTCATGCTGGGTTGTAGTCAGCAGTGGACTTGAACAGAAAGAAACCTGGGCTCATCAAATGGGTTTGGGCAGAAGGTCAGATAAGCAGTATGAGTAGGAGGACATAAAAACTAGAGGGTCACATCATGGTGACCTCTGAAGTCTGTGTCAATTTTCAGGTCTCAGGGGCTTGGTGGAGAACTAGAAAAGCTGAACCAGACACACTGCATCAGCCATAAGCAAAGAGTGGAGTTACTAAGGCAAATCCAGTTACTTTTTGGCTCTGATTGATGAACCTAGCATAAAGGCTTGGCCTTGAAGGACATGGTTCACCAGAAGAAAGCAGAAAGATCTAAACAATGAACTGCTGGAGAGATTAAAGTTGAGAGCCAAAGCAGAAAAGAGATCACTCCCAGACACAGACTATATGTTCTTGGTAGTGGTCATACGATTTGAGCTAGCATTTCTTCTGTTCTGTTTCCTATACCATACCCCACCCATATAACCCCCTGGAATGGACTCTTTATTCTTTTCATTGTTTAAAGTTTCCTTGAGACACAGTGATTTATAATGTTGTGATAATTTCTGCTGTACAACAAAGTGATTCAAGATCGGATGTGGCATAGGCTCTTAATGTATCCCATGTTATTTCTACTGCTATAGAGTCCCTGGCACATGTCAAAGTAATAACGACCCTTTCCTGAAAACAATCTATGCACTAGACACCAAGTTAGGAGCTTTACAGATAATAATTCTCTAATTCTCACAATAATCCTGCAAAATAGGTATCATTACCACAATTTTATAGAAGGAAATAGAGGCCCAAAGAGGCTGGTACCCTAATCAGATTCAAACAACTGGATCCTGGGTTCTCTTATCCCTATACTAAGGGACCCAGCTTTCTTACGGGGCCCCTGCTCGTTCTCAGCCTTGGCACTTGCCAGGCACATCTCCTTGACCACTGCAGTGCAAATGTCACCATTCTCAACATGCTATTCTCCACTTGCCTGGTTGCTCAGTACTGCTTGTTCTCACAGCAGCTCTTTATCTAGAAGATTTTCCACCAGACGCGCACGACCCAAGATGAGGGAAACATAACTCCTCTTGAGGGTATCGGACATCAGTGGCCCTTCCTCCTGTGGCCACTTCTTGTACCTACTGGACTGTCCTGTCCATTCAGTTTTCCACCTCCAAACTCATTGTCATGTGCATGTGAAGTCACACAAATTTTACTACAGAAAGATGGTACAGGAAGTGGTATAAATGTATTGAACTGTAGCAGTGTTAAAGCTGCAAAACATCGCTTTTTATTCTTTTAATTTTGAAAAACAGAAAAACACAAAGGATTGTTGAGAAAAGCAGGACCCTCAGAGGCCTGAGAGAGAGAGCCAGCAGTAAACACTGAAGTTGCCTTCCTCCAGCACTCTCCACCTCCACTAACCTCTGAAGGCTGACATAGCAATTTGCTAGGAGCTGAAAACTCACCAGGGTGAGTTTGTTTGCATCAAATGTCCCCTACCTCCATTTGGAATGATTTCCTGTCTATTTTGTTTGGAAAGCATCTCATGCCTTTTCATGTTACTTAATCCAGAGTGGATGTTCAACCCATATTTGCCGGTTGAGTCTTCAGGAATTTTAATCTCAGTGCTTCTCAGGTTTCCAAAAAGCCAAGCTTTCTAATTTGATGTCATTTTACGCCCACTCCCCACCCCCTGACCAAAATACCTAACAATTTTTCAGTGAGTGCTGCACAGTGTATCAAACACCATAGTAACTACTGGCAAAATTGACCAAAGGAAATAAATATCAAAGCACTGAACACAGCACCTAGTTTTTTCTAGAAATCAAGTATTCCTTTCAGACGCAATGAAAAAAATCATTTATCCATTCTCTTCACAATGAGGTGCAGTTACACTTGTAATTTATCAAATTAATGTTTAAGCTGACATGAGAAAAAGTATGTCAGCTTCAAGTATACCTTATTGTTCTGTAAAAGCTTTGTGTTCACCTTTTTACTCTATGAATACAAAGGTTTTAAATTGTTGAGGCATAAGAGATGAGTTATCAAGACATATTGAGCTAGTCCAGAATGTGCCAAATCTCAGTATGTATAAATCCAATTATATTATATTTCAGAGAAACTCTTTCTGTGCATATCAAAGGAAAAGAAAATTGCAAATAGTGATCTCTGATAATTTCAAAATTATATTTACACTGATTTGAAAAATTCTATCTCTTAAAGAACCACATGGTCAAAGTGTTTATCACATACATGTAAGATGTACAAAATGTAAGTCAAAAACTACTGGCAGATAATAAATCAATGGAAGAACCGCCCTGCTATTTCATCACTTTATTCCAGTTTCTCCAAAGCCTCTGCAGATACATTTCTGTCAGCCTATGATACTTTTGAATATAGAAATTATGCATACGGTGGCCTCATCATAGATTATGAGCCCCACATAATATGTCACAAAGTATTCTTAGGCGCTTTTCCAATTTTCACGAAGAAATCCTGAGCAAGAATAAAAGAATCTGAGGATATATTCAAGGAGCAAGTTTTCAGCTTCAAATCTAGATTAGAAACAGAAATTTCTAAAACAAAACCACAAGCTTCACTGGTGACACCGGAAGGAGCAAAATCTGATGATGTGTGGCTTCCCCTCCCAACTTGGTTTTCCTTGCGATAGTATTTGTCCTTTCTCTTGGAACCTCGTGCTCTTATTTCTCACAATGTCATTAGGTGAGGGGAACAGGGTAGCTAAAAGAAGTGCGTGGAGGCATGATGGGAAACTGTCCACTGTGAATTGGGACATAGGCGACATCCCCGGAAAATGGTAAGCTCGTTACATTTTAGGCAACCTCTGTGATAGGGAAACTCAAAATTCTGTGACACCCCCGCCCATTTACAAAAGAATTAAGTTACTTTAGGCACCCCCCCCAAAAAAAAAAGAAACTGCTTTCCTCGCGCAAGACTGTATGTTAGAATATAGAAAGGAGTTACGTGGAGTAAAGCAGGTAAATCTGAAAACTTCCCTGCAGATCAGCAGTCCTTCCTTCTGCACTCATGCGCAACCACGCACGCCCTAGCGGAGGCAGAGCAAGGCCAGAGTAACGGCAGATAAATGACAGGGAGCCAGAGCAGCGACAGGAGGATGCCTAGTCAGCACCCAGTGAGCAAGAGGAAGAGAGCTTCCTAGTTTTAAAAAATTATTAAAATACTTTTTCAAATGGATTTCTCCACCATTAATTCCTAGGTCCACAAACATCAGGCAGAAAAAAATATTAAAATTTATTTGTACTCACCTACTGCCAGAGGTTGGACAGTTTCATTTGCCCTCTTTAGCTCTGAAACCTAAAATCAATCCTTTTCCTTCTCTTATGTTTGACTGCAGCCACAGCAGTTCAGTAGTCAAGATTCTTTTGTTTGCAAAGGACAGACAACTCAAACTCCACTAAGCCCTTAAAGGGATTTTACTGGTTTATGAAACTGAGTAGGAAGGACTGCATTTGGCAAAAGTTGACGGCTGAGCACGTTAGCAAGTTCTGCAAAGTTGTTATTTGAGTCCTCCTTCATTAGTGGATAGAAAGGAAAGCACCAGCACTAGGTAATCTGACATTCTGGTTAATCAAGCAGCTGCCCAGACATTGCTGATCATTGAGCGTGACTTACGTTCACCGCCACGAATGCCCCCATCTGCCTCCTCCAAATTACATGTCCTTGGAATTATAAGAAATAATGAAAATATAAAATATTCACACATGAAAACCATCTCATGTAGGAGTGGTGGTAAGAGTAGTAAACTAGCACAGCTGCCATCATCTGCTTTGTGAAATGATTATAATCTCTCTGGAAATTCAGCTGTGTTGGGCCAATTTGTTCCACTCCAATTTAATATAATGCTATGTTTCTGACTAGGTGTAGATATTTTAAAGCACAGATTGCAGTCCCTCCTACACACACATACCTTTTAAAACACTTATTCATTTCTGAATGATTGCATCAATTAACTGGGAATAGGCTGAAGTTGAAGTAAAAAAAAAAAAAAAGACATCATAACTATTTGACTATTCCCAGGAAACAAGAAAATAAAGATGCTTTTTATCAAAACAAGAGATTGCAGAAGAGAGAGATGAAAGAAAAGGAGATGATCAGAAGAGCACTTGAAACTTGTGGAGGAAAATGCTGCCCAATTTCAGGGAAGGCTGTGTGCCTGGGGGGCAGAGAGGGCCCATCCAAGCTCCATCTGGGGAGACGCACAGTATCTGCTTCTGGAAGAATATTCTGTGATGGGATACACATGGAGAGAGTGTGAGAGTGAGAGATAGAAAGGCAGCGAGAGGAAGGCCAGTCATAGGATGCTGAAGTCTGGATGGTAACCCATTGCTTGTTTCCAGAGATAAAAGGTGCCATGTATATCAGTCATCAGCCAAAAGCCACAGGCATGGGCCATGCAGCGGGAATCTCTGTTGGACCCAGGTAGAGAATGTTTTATGTTCTAATAGAAGTGTTTTCCTTTAAAATATTTAATGGTCATCTAAGAACATTCCAAGGATAGAGAAGAGGACAAAAAGGAAAACAAACCCCCATGTACCCACCCACACTGAACCCTATGGCTGTTTACTTCAGATCCTTGTTTGGGGCATAAAAGCAGACCCAGACAGTGCTGGTTGGTCCATAATATCGATTCTTGCCTTAGTAGCATAATATCAATTTTTCCTTAGTAGCAGAACCCCTGACAGAGTTGTGCCCAGGGCTTCCCAGAAGTAAATGCTGTATTCCCTCGCTTCCTTCCAAGGCTCAGTGAGTCAGTGTGACTAAGTGAGAGGTAATAGGATGGGAGTGCAAGGGGCACCCCATCTCCCATCCCCCTTGCTTCACATTTCATAGTAACTGTGAGAGATAAAACCAATCTAGGGCATTCTGTTAGAACAGCCCAAAGAAGCTAAGACAGTTTGGGACACATTGATTCTGAGCTATCTAATAGTCCGTTGGAGATGCTCAGTAAGCAGCTGGATATGTGTTTTGGGAGTTCAGTGCAGGGATCCAGTAGGAGATCTAAATCCAGGAGTCATGAGAGTATAGCTGGCATGGAAAGCCCTGACCCCGGATGAAATGACATAGGGAACTACTGCAAATAGAAAAGAGAAGACATGCAAAGACTAAGCTCTGGTCACTTAACTATGTGGGTTTTTGTTTTGTTTTGGGTTTTTTTCTTTTGTTTTGGCTGTGCCCACAGCATGCAGAAACCCCTAGGTCAGGAATCCTACCTGTACCATAACAATGACCCAAGCCATGGCAGTAACAACGCCGGATCCTCCTTAACCTGCTGAGCCACCAGGAAACTCCTCCACTGCTATTTAAAAATCAAGAAATAAGAGGAATGAGAATATACTACAAGGTGGAGAAACATGGATGCAGTTTGGTGGTTGTTACATGGCTGCCTTAGCTGTTTTATTATTTTCACCAGGTAAGGATTATATACTCTCACAGTTAAAAGGATATAAAAAGACATCCATCTATCCATTCAACCTAGATTACAGATTCTTTGCTTAAGCACTTCCAGGAGCAGTTAGCTCTCAACTATGTAAAACAATCATTTCCATTTTTGGTGAAGCCCTAATGGCTCCTTGTGTTGAATATGTGTGCGTTTGAACTCATTTTTCAAAGTTCTGCTTTTTTAGTCACACAATATACAGCAGTTCTGCCAAGTATACAGAAACACTTCTGATGTTTTGAAAAAATATCTGATTCTTTCACTTCTACCAGACCGGACCCTTCCACAGGCAGCTAACACCCAGTTTTAGGAGGACCCTGCTTTGCTCTCATCTTACCACCCTAGTCCCCAGTGAAACAGAGTAAAAGAAGTTCCTCTCAAGAGCACCTCCACTCCCATCTCCAAATATGGCTCCTCTCCTCCAGGCCATGGGTCTCTGATGGGCTTTCATTCATCCTCCCTCTGCCTTGCCCATAACCAATCCATTGCAAGTCCCTTCTCTGAACTGATCAGAAGCCTGATGTTTACAACCTTGTCCTTGGTCAGCAGCCCCTATCTCAAGCACTCAGGACAATCCAGGCATTTCCAGATATCCTAGTAGTGACCCCTAAATCCAATGCCACCCCAAATCCCATTCCTGGCTGACCGGAAGAGAGCCTTGTGACTGTCCCAGCTATACTCAAGAGAAGGAGGTCGTGCAGGGTGGGAAGACCAGAGAACAGAAATCTTGGAACCATCTTAGAATTCTGCCGACCTCAGAACCTGACACCAGCAGAATATGAAACTATCTGTATCCAGCACAGGAAGACACAGCTCACGGTTCTAAAGGAAGCCAGCTGTCATGTTATGAGCCGCCCTGTGGAAAGGCCTACGTGGTGAGGAACCCCTGTCTCCAGCCAACAGCCAGGAGGGAGCCGAGGTTGCCAACAACCATGTAAGGACCAACAAACGGTAAATGGCATCATATCGGAAACTCTGGGATATAGACTCAATCACCTTTCAATGCCTCCAAATCCCTCCATTTTAAAAAGAAAATATAGGGAGCTGGGAAGATGGCGGAATAGAAGGACTGGAGCTCAACTTCTCTCCAAAAAACAACAAAACTACAACCAAATGCCGAGCAACCTTCAACCAAATGGACTATAAACTTCCAAAAAAGATATTCTGCTCCAGAAGACAAAGAGGAGACCACATCAAGAGGTAGGAGGGGCGATTACACGATAGAAGCAACCCCATACCTCCCGGGTGAGAAGCCCCACAGACTGGAAAGTAACTGTATCACAGAGACTCAGCTAAAGGACTGAGAGTTCTGAGCCCCACGTCAAATCCCCACACCTGGGGATCGGGCACAGGGAGGAAGAGCCCCCAGAGCATCTGGCATTGAAGCTCCACAGGACTGGGGGAAACAGAGACCCCACTCTTGAAAGGCACACACAGACTTTCACGTGCACTGGGTCTCAGGGCAAAGCAGTCTCCACAGGAATCTGGGTGGAACCTGACTGCAATTCCTGGAGGATCTCCCAGGAAAACAGGGTGACTGTGGCTTGTTGTGGGAGAAGGGCATCGGAGGTGAAGCTCTCGGGGACATTCGGCAGCCTCCACTTCTCTAGAGGTGGTCATTTTTGAGAAAATCTGGTCCCTCCCATCAGCGCTATAAAGCCCCAGGCCAAACAGCAATCCAGGTGGGATCTCGGCCCCACCCATCAGTAAACAGGCTGCCTAAAGACCCCTCAGGCACAAGGCCAGCCTCTAATCTCATCCAGAGACAAAGACCCACCCATCAGAGGGAGAAGCGAGGCAAACACCTGAACTAAGAGAGGCTACAACTCTATTGTTGTCAAAAAGGTCACCACACCAAAAACCTATAAAAATGAAAAGACAAAACTATAACTCAGATAAGGGAGAAAGAGAAAAGCCCAGAAAAACAGCTCAGTGATGAGGAGATTATCAGCCTCCCAGAAAGAGACTTTAGACTGTTGATGCTGAAGATGATGCAAGGCATTGGAAATAGACTGGAGGCAAAGATTGATCATTTACAGGAAACACTGAGCAGAGAAATACAAGCTGTAAAAATTAAACAAGAGATGCAAAATACAATAACTGAAATGAAAAATTCATTAGAAGCAGCCAACAGTAAAATACAGGAGGCAGAAGAACGAATCAGTGAGGTGGAGGACAGATTAGTGGAAATCACTAATGCAGAAGAGAAAAGAGATAAAAGATTGAAAGGAAATGAGCAGAGTCTCAGAGAACTCTGGGATAATGTTAAATGCACCAACATCCGTATTATAGGGGTGCCAGAGGGAGAAGAGAGAGAGAAGGGGACAGAAAAAATATTCGAGGAGATTATAGCCGAAAACTTTCCTAATATGGGAAAGGAACCAC
>PVHT021183598.1:2351468-2378998 GCA_004024745.2 Catagonus wagneri
CCAGAGGGAGAAGAGAGAGAGAAGGGGACAGAAAAAATATTCGAGGAGATTATAGCCGAAAACTTTCCTAATATGGGAAAGGAACCACTCACTCAAATCCAGGAAGCGCAACGAGTACCATATAAAATAAACCCAAGGAGGAACACCCCGAGACACATATTAATCAAAATGACCAAAATTAAAGACAAAGAGAAAATATGGAAAGCAGCTAGTGAAAAGAAACCAATGACATACAAGGGAACCCCAATAAGGTTAACAGCTGATTTTTCAACTGAAACTCTGCAGGCCAGAAGGGAGTGGCATGATATACTAAATGTGATGAAAGGGAAAAACTTCCAACCGAGATTACTTTATCCAGTGAGGCTCTCATTCAGATTTGAAGGCGAGATCAAAACCAAATCCCATTCCTTATCCCAAAATGAGCTCATGCTAGCATGGCATTAGGATGTGAAGTCAGCAAAAGAGACCACCCCACTATAATACTGCTATAAGCTCACTTAGGGGGCAAGAAGATAACTTCATCCCATATACTAAGCCTACCTGTCACACTTGTGTGAGAGAATGTTCCAGAAAAAAATAGGTACAGAGGGAGGGTTGATGACACATGAGTGGGTAAAAGTCAATAGTCCTCTGATATAACAAACATCCAGAGAAACTTCTCCAGAGGAGTTACCAAGGTCAACTCTCCACCAGTCAGCCTTAAGCAGGAACCAATTTTCCTTGGACTTGTTGAACAACAGGCCACAGTTCCTCTGATCATCTCTGTTCTACCATTATTAAAATGCCATGAGCCATTTTTCTTGTGCCCTTAACTAGTCCCAGGATAGAGGAACAACCAATGCAATTTAAGTGGCTCTACAAAGAGTCAAGCGATGTCCACATGGAATCAACCCTCTGCTCCGACCTAGCCTGTCTTATTAGCTGCTGAGAACAACAGAACAAACAAAAATCTTTTTCAACAACACCCTCTTAAATAAATGTCTTTTCTACATTTCTGGCTTATGAAATCCTTTTCAGTGGCTATTATAACTTTGCCAACCTACTCCTTACAATGATTAGATTCATGCATGTCCTTAACTAGGCAGCATTCATGTTATCCCCTTTCACCAGCCCCATTCTTAGGACTAGCAATTACTCATCCTGCCCCAGAACTGCCAGTTGGAATTCCAAACTCTGCAGTAATCACACTGACTATCTTTTGGGGGTTCACTCAGGCAGTAGTCCTCACAACAGCAGCCCCTAACTGAGAGGAACATGCAGCTCAGAGCAGGATCCACACACTATTTGCATTCCAGCCTTCCCGAATCTCCCAACATTCCCTTCCTCTTCACATTCCTGCATCCCCATAACCCAACATGAAATGCATTTAAAGGTATTTCCAGAAAGATCTTGCTAGTCAACTTTTGTATCATTACTTTTAGTCTTTAAATATAGTTAGTTATAAGTTATAGTTAGTTGAACTTAGTCATACTTACAGCCACAGATATAGTTATGGTTATAGTTACTGCCTTTTCATGATTATTATTTGTAATTATGATCTACTATGTATCATTAGTTATGGTTATTATAGTATCATTAGTTATAGTTGACTAGTTGTGGTTATAGGTGGTGACTACCAACTACTTATAGTTATTTGGATTGTGACTGATAACTAGTTGCAGTCACTGGGTATTGTTACTAACTAGTTGTAGTTACAAATTTGGGTCGATAACTAGTTGTGATTACCAGATAGAGCTGAAAATTAGTTTTGGTTGCAAAGTTTGGACTATAGTCTAGACTCAGTTAACAAATTATGGCTGCTAGCTAGCTATGTTTAGCAGGTTAGAGAAGTGTTCTTTGCTCCTGGGGGTTCAAGGGAGGGGAAAAAATGACATTAGGAATTCTGGAATGTAGCTCTTAATGGAGTCACACAGGTTGACCAGAGTGACAACAGGTCCCTGTCACAAGAGATGTCCACCGCCTATGCCTATCACCTCTCTAAAGCATCAGGGCCAACAGCAGCCCATTTGAGCTGCCTGGGAGGAAGGGTCAAGGAACTTAAAGAGACTTTCCCAAGGCTGCACAGCCTGTGAGGCTTGGAGTTGGGATTTGCATGGGACTCCTGGGGCCATAGTCATAACCCCTGCACTGTGCTCATTGACCCCAAGTCATCTGTGGGTAAAATGAAGCAATGAGACTACACATATTATAGGGTCCCATCAACCTCTAAAGTGACATGATTCTGGTCAAAAGACAAAGTCTATGGGAATAGCTGTTCTGCCATTCTTTTCTAGCTTACTTTTGGTTGGTATATTTGTATTAGGTGGGAAAAGTGACTTTTCTTGGCATGGGAGGTTTAAAGCCTGCCAACAGAAAGGCAGACAGACATCAGATAAGTACTTCCATCCAGGGGGATTGGAATAGGATATTGAGTGTGACCTACTTATGATCACCATTTCTATTAATTCGCTTTGCAACGCTCTTCATACCTATACATTGGCTCTCAAACCACTGGCCGCAAGAGTAGGCAGACAAGAAGGGAGGCTGCCGTGGTGTATGTTTAACCTCATTACTGGAAAAAGCTCACTCTACTTGGCCTTCTTGTACCGGAACAGGTACAGAATAGCATGTAAGGTAAGCATATTTGAATACCAAATGGGCACTACACATTTTTTGTAGGGTTCCTTGCTTTGAAGGAAAAAAAAAAATCAATACTGATTTTCAATCTCAGTTTTAAAAAAATGTGAAAGCAAAACTGTTTCTGTAACAGGTAAGAAGGTTTTGGGTCTAATATATGAAGTGTGACTGCATAATAATGAGAATGGAATTTTAATAATTCATTCCAACAAATATTTATCCAGCACCAGCTGGATGAAATATATTGAACCAGTCAAAAAGAGGTAGCCAAGATTAATCACCCTTATTCTCTGACCTGAAGGGACATGGAACAAAAACTTATGTAATTTGGCGAATCAAAATTTCTCCCACACTGGGGACAGTTGGCTATCTGAGTTCCATTTTGGAATAGTAGTTCATGGTGGACCTAAACCAGATAGATCACCAAGGTGGTTTCCAGGAGAGCTTACTCTCATTCAGTCTCAGAAGGGATTAAAAAGTTGAATGAGTCAGGGAATCTTTCAGAGACTGGGAAACATGGTTATTTAAAGGTTCAAGGTCAGTTGAAATAGTTAAAACATCCGGCAGAAGGCCATCTTTCCTTTTGGGAATATAGGGCACAGCTGCAAGAACTACATGAAAAGGCATTGATTTAGAAGGACCTGAAAACTATGCTGGACACCTAAGAGCAGTGTATGGCACCTAAGCCATGAAGCGAAGGACAATCACCATGCTGCCTGGGTGCCTACAGCCTAGTGCCAATGTGACTGCCTTCAAGGTTGGTGCAGCTTTCAAGCTCTCAGATTACTGACATCGTAAAGTGATATGGCTAGTGCCACGAGATGAGAGCCACAAGTATTTTTTGAGCAATAGTGACATCCTCATTTAGCCTCCCAAAGTCAAAAGCCTCATTAAAAAAACATTTTTATGAACACTGTCATTTTGTAATAATAACTCGTAGTTTAATGATGCTTTATATTCAACAAGGCACATGTTCATCTTTAATCTCATGGAATCTGCATAACAACCCCATGATATAATGCAAGCAGGACAGAAAATATCTCTGAGTCGTAGATTAAGGTAGAGGTACACTGAGAATTTCACTGATTTGCTCAGACATATAGAGAAGCAGACACACGGACTGCCAGTGCTAAGGCAGTGTCTTAAATGCTCAGATGAAAGCCCTCTGGAAGCGCAAAGAGGGGGCACCAAGTCTACAGGGTGTGGGGTATGGGGGAAAGCTTCCTGGAGGAGATGACACCTGAACTGAGTCTTAGAAAGGGAGTAGAAAGTAGCCAAGTGAACACAGGATGTGTATAGGACTACAGGAGAGAGACAGCCAGTGGCTGAAAGCATGATGGCATGGATGAGGAATCACAGTTAACTATTGCTATGCCAATATGGGGGCTACATTAGCACACAGAGCAAGGGGGTGTTGGGCAACATGACTGAGGAGCTATGAAGGAACCAAAACAAATGTCCTAGAATGATCCTTGGCATAAATCTATTTTTTAATTTCTCCAAGTGATTCTAATGTGTAGCCAGAACTGAGGATTCCTGATAGGGGCCATCCCTAGGCATGATGTTCATGCTTAGTGTACAAAAAAATCACCTGGGTAGCTTATTAAAAAGGTAAATTACATAACGATCTCCAGCTTCAGTGGGGTTGGGGTCGAATTTAGGAATCTGCATTTGTAACAGATGGCAGGTAACTCTGACAGGGGTGGTGGCCAAGGAATGCTGCAGGTAACCCCCATCCACCTCAACATAATTTGACTTAAATATAAAATAATGATTCGTAAATCTGGATTTCCAGTCACATCTCCTTTCTAGTGGTCAAGACTCCTGGAGTCAAACTTCCACTACAGGGTTTCTATTACCTCCTCAAATTCCACACATCCAACTGTGAAATTATTCTCCCTCCTCAGCCAACCTACCATGTGCCAGTGTCCCACAGGCTTTATGGTCAATACTCAGTACTGAATATTCTCAAATGGCTTCCATTTTACTCAAGTTAAAATCAAAACCATGTCGCTTCCTCCATACAAAGGTCTTAATAGCTGAAGTCATTTGCCCAGTGACTGGAAGGTACTTGGCTAAATTGGGAACTCCATTAGGGTCGAGTCCATGTTGGTTTCAGTATAGCGTCCTCGGAACCTAAACAATGTCTGGCCCATAGAAAGCAATTGGTAAGTTCACTGAAGGAAGGGAAAAAAAAAAGGGAAAGAAAGAAATAAAGAAATGACCTAGCACAGGCATTTGTGCTAAGGAAAAATACAAAATTCAGATAGAGATGAATATGCACAGATGTTCATCACAGTGGTGTATGACATAATTAAAACACAGAAATAAATCCAAATGCTCACCAATAGGAATATAAGTGGATAAATTATGGTGTACCTATGCAAAATGATCTTATATAATACACTGAAGAGACGGCTGACCTTTCTAAATATTCTGCAACTAAATATCACTTTCACATTCACCAAACCGACTTATGAAAAAAATAGCCCTGGAAATGTGATTGTTGTAGAAAAGTACAGGAAGAGGATGTCATCTAGAACCCTCCATCACTCAAGGTTTAATCAGGGAAATAGAAGCTACTTTAGGGTAAAGCCCACCTCCACACACATCCCCGCCCCAAACGAAGTAGTCAGTGGCTTCTGGTTAGACATGCAAATGAGTGGCAGTCAAGTCACATGACAACAAGCAATTCAGCCCAACACCCAAAAGGATACAACCCTAAGGTAAGTCTCCAAAACTTTTTGAAGGCATTGCAGATTGGTGGAAAGAAAATAAGGAGAATATAAAGAGCCAGATCGGGGTCCTAACACCACAGTTTACTTGCTCTGTGACCTTGGGCAATTTTCTGAATTCTATTTTCGTTTTCTCCTGGGTACTGAGAGGAAAATGAAAATATCTTCCCAATGTCAAATAAGATTTAGTATTTGAAGTGTTTTATTAATTGTAAAGCATTATATGCTAGCGATGCTTACTAATTGCAATTCAATAATGCCTCTCATCCTCCCATAGGAACAATCAAAAGAATAATCTGCTATGGTAACAATAATGCAATAGGGATTTACCAAGCAACATTTCAAAGCCACTGTTACAAGAAGCTATACGCTAAGTAACTTTCTCTCCATTAGACGGAGGTTGATCATTGTGGCAAAAGTCTCTGTACCAGGAGGGTGAGTGTGGACAAGGAAGGGTATTGGAAACTGGCTTGAAAAGCAATTTGTAGATCAATAAATTCTTGAGACCTACTGAGAAGATGGTAAAACCTACAGCTGCACAAAATTGGAATTGTTAAATCCCAAACTGTTTGCGAATCAAGATTTTAGAAAATGTATTTTGTGGGTTGGCAGTAAAGAAAACTATGGTTTTCCAACACACCATTTGACCACTTTTCATACTTCACAGCAGAAGGGAGCATCCCAGTTGCATATTTTCAAGGAATTGAAAAGATTATGACAAAACATCATCCTACCAGTCTTCCAAATGAAATGCTGGAAGGGAACATTACTTACCTCATTTGCCAAGATGGAGTCCCTATGGTCTCTGTTTTGTACCTTCCGCATTCTCCTCTTCAGAAAGAGAACAGCCAGTAGTCCTTGCCCCAAGGAAATGGCAGGCCTAAGCCACGACTCTCCCACCACGTCTTTTTTACTCTATTGGAATCCCGTTGAGCTTCTACATTTCCCTATTGGCCTCAGTGATAGTGGGGAGATTTAAAAGATACAGCCAAAAATGTAATGTTATCAACATTTAGCAAAGCAATCCCCATCCTCTCCTCAGCCTCCCAGAGAGCAGACTACCAAACAGAATTGCTCTTAGGTGATCCAGTCAGAGGATTCCTTGGCAGTGACTAGAGGAGCAGAACAGGGCTTCTCAAATGTTAATGTGCATGGAAATCATCTGCAGAATCTTGTTAAACTGCAGACAGTATCTGGGCTGGGGCTGAGACCACATGTCTAACAAGCTCCAAGGTGATGGGGAGACTGATAGCCAGGACTCCGCGTCAAATAACAAGATACCACAGCTGCGTTCCCCAAATTGGCCTCTTGATAGCAATCACCTGCAGAAATTGTGGAACATGCATAAGTCCACCCTCCAGGCAGAAATGACTCCCAATCCCAGTGTTACACCCTAACTGCATTTTCCTCTTGGTGGGTATCAAGCCCAAAGACATAACCCAGCCAAAACATGGGAGAAGGAAGGACTTGCTACTACTTGTAGCAAGTAAGGAAAACACTGGGAACACTGTTTCCCCTTTGTGGGGGACACTAAGCGGTGTCTCCCCAAACAGCAAAATTGGGGAAGTTTTAAATTAAGAGTACATGCATATTCATGAAGGGGCTTGGGTGGTAGGCAGAGTCTAAGCTTTAGCTGATTGAAGTCAGAAGGGTCAGAGTCTTCATTATCGTCCACTACGTGCATACTTTCCTCTGATGGATTGGAGGTGAGGTTAATGGGGCAGTGCTCAGAAATTTTGTGTTTAGCTTGAAGCTACCATCCTCCACAAGGGTGGTGGTGCTGGGCGGGGGGCTTATTCCTGCCAAAGAGCTCAAGGATATAGTTACGTATATTCCTTGAGGAGGAACCGGAACTCTGCCCCAAGGCTGCACTCTTGTCTCTTGACTCCCTGGTCTCTGCATCCCCTCCCTTCCCTGATTAGCAACTGTTTAAATCTGCCCTTTGGAACTCAGGGAAGGTCATGGAGGCTGACTGAAACCTTTTCCTTGCAGACAAGAAACACAAGGGAGGAGCTCCCTGTTGGCCTAGCAGTTAAGGATTTGATGTTGTCATTGCTGTGGCTCGGGTTCAGTCCCTGGCCTGGGAACTTCTGCATGCTGCAGGGGAGGCCAAAAATAAAAAAATAAAAAGAAACAGGGGGGCATGGAAAGGATTTGCACCAGTCATAGGCAGAGCACTCAATCACACATTTGGATAATACAAGATTTGAACCAGATCCACTGATTCCTGAGATACTCTTTCCTCAACAGCCAGCCCTAAGAGGAAGCAGCTTCATAGCTTAAATAATTGACTGCATGACCCCGGGTACATGGGCCACACCAAAATGCTCCAGTGGCTCAGCTCCTCCCCTAAATTCTAAATACCAAAAGGATATTCCCTTGGAATCCTGTTTTCTCATTACCTCTTTGCCTTGCACTTCAGACTCACTCCCCAGGAGAACAAGGTCCCCTGGCATTCCGCTTAGGTCTCTCCCTGAAAACTCCATCAGAGAAGCCGCATGTCCATAACCCACTTCAGGCCCCCAGAGCCCAGCTAGACCAGTCCCCCAGGCTCTGCATTTCCTCGGGACCGCTGTGTTCTCCTGTGTTTAGTAAGAGGATTCAAGCAGGTGACTGATTTCTAAGGGCCTCTTCTAGGCATTTTAGAAAATGAACTGTCTTTCCAGGCATCTGCTTCTCAGACAGCTGAGCCACCTGCCTCTTCCCTTTCCTCATCTCTTTATCTGTGTCCTTCCAGTAGGTCAGCAGAAAGAGAAAACAGAAATGAAGCAAATAAAATTCATGCAAAACAACTTTTCTAAGGGCCAGAAGTGATTACTTTAAAGAGACCCTAAACGAGGCACTTTGAGTCTGACCCAACACCAACTTAGAATTTAAGTTCGACTTTATTGTGGTGATTCTACTTCAAGTGCCAGAAAGACTGGCAGGATGAGAGGGTGCTTGTTCCAAACAGGAGTGCTACTAGAGCACAGACCATGAACCCCTTGATGCCCGACTCCTAATAGTTTTGTTGCAGACTATCCTTTTCCTAGATAACCTGCATTCTTTTGTATCCCCGCCCCCCACCAGAAGACGGTATTTGAAAGTGAAATGTATTCTTCCTGCTGCCTTAGGTTCTAGTGACTCTCTCAATGCAGATTTATGTCATACGGTGGTTTTGATGTAAAGCGATTTTCTACAGTAGCCTTAGGCAAATCACTTAACCGCTAATGGGTAAGGCAGCACAGCCTTGAAATGATGCCTATTTAAAGGCTCAGTGAACTGTGAGTGGAACTATTTCCAAAGCAAGTGTGAAATTCCAAATGAATTTCCCACATTCATTAGTCGTGCATTCAAATAAGTAGGTAGTGGGGAGTTCCCGTTGTGGCACAGTGGTTAACAAATCCGACTAGGAACCATGAGGTTGCGGGTTCGATCCCTGGCCGTGCTCAGTGGGTTAACAATCTGATGTTGCCGTGAGCTGTGGTGTAAGTCGCAGACACGGCTCAGATCTGGCGTTGCTGTGGCTGTGGCAAAGGTCAACAGCTACAGCTCCGATTTGACCCATAGCCTGGGAACCTCCATATGCTGCAGGTGCAGCCCTAAAATGACAAAAGATAATAAATAAATAAATAAATAAATAAATAAATAAATAAAATCAAAATTTGGTGAATAATGCTTTTGAGGAAATTTCTTTAACTTATTAACTTTTAAATTGAAATAGTTATTACATAGGTTTATAAAAATAAAACTATTGACAACTCTAGTGTTCCATATCCTTATCCTTGCTCATATAAAAAATTGATATCATACTTTATTTATATTAGGCTGTAGACAATTGATATTATACTGTGTATATATATGTATTAGCTCTATACCCATGTAAAAGTAAAATTATGAAAGCATGAATCAGTGAATATTGAATAATGTTCTTGAGTTGCTATGTGCAACTATTACTTTGTATTTCTAGAACCATGAACATAAGAAAGCGAAAGAAAGAAAAGCATAACAACACTGGAAAACAACATTATGGAAGAATCCGATCCATTGCATTCATGCCACCAAAGATACCAAATACTACTCTGTCATTCCTGTTACCTAAGCAGTGCTACTACTCAAATGGGTGCTGTACTCTAAAGCAGTGTCCCTTGTTCCTCTCTAAGGTCAGCAGTGGCACAGCTTCATTTGCATAGTTTCCTTTTGTTTGAGAACACAGGATAAGAGATATGGGGCTTGAACAGTATTAGTCATGACAATGGAAATTTAGTGCTATGGGTGACATTGCCAGAACTGAGCCCAAGGTCCTGACGGACTCAGGTCCTCAGTTTTTATATTTATTTGTTTGTTTGTTTGTTATTTAATGGCTGCCCCACAGCATATGGAAGTTACTGGGGCCAGGGATCAGATCCAACCGCAGTTATCACCTGCGTAGCAGCTGGGGCAATAGCTGGATCCTTTAACCCACTGTGCCGGGCTGGGGATTGAATCTGTGTCCTGACACTGCAGAGACACTGCCTATCCTGTTGTACCACAGCAGGAACTCCATCAAATTTTTAAAAAAATAAATTAAGCCCTGGCTGTTTGTAATTCTACTATCCAGAACCCTCCAAATCATGGAGTTCAGCGAAGGAGGCTTTCTTCATCAGGTCAAAAAACATAACTCTGTTAAGTTACTATGCGGTAAGTGCTCTATGTATAAGATCATATTTAACCCGTACAAAAATTCTACCATATATTAACTGATGTCCTAGAACTGTTAGCTATTGTTATAATTATTTTTCCTTACAGGAAAAAAAATTAGCTCCTTACACAAACTGTCACCTCAGGGATGCATTGGCAGCTCGAAGGAAGCTCTAGTAACATATAGAAAAGGAAAGTCTTAATGGCTCCTGTACTAGTTTCCTAATGCTATTGTAACCAATTACTGCAAACTTAGAAGCCGGAATGAAACAGATTAATTATTTTACATTGCACAGCTATAAGCCTGACAGAGGTCTCACTGGGCTAAACTCAAGCTGTCAGCATGGCTGTGTCACTTCCGGAGGCCCTAAGGGGGAATCCAGGTCTTTGCCTTTTCCAGCTGCTAGAGGCCATATGCATTCCTTGGCTCAGGGCCCCTTCCTCCATCATCAAAGATAAGAGAATCTAAGTGCTTCTTATCTTTCCTTCCTCTGACTTCTTCCCCTCTCTTCTACTTTATGGACCTTTGTCATTACACTGGGCCCACCTGGATAATCCAGTGTATTCTCCCCATCTCAAGAGCCTTTATCACATCTCCAAAGTTCCTTTTGCCAAATAAAGATAACATAGTTACGGGTTCCAGAGGTTAAGACATGGACAATGTGGAGGATCATTGTTCTTGTTACATCGAGCCTCCTACATTTGGACTTCAGCATAACTACGTGTCCAGTAACTGACACCTGACCACATGCCTCCCCTAATTTTCCACTTTGTAGGGGTCTGTCCTTTATCCCTTCCTTCTTTCCTTCATTCCTTCCTCTGTTTCCACTAATGGAACACTTACAGTGGGTCAGACCGTATTCTCCGCACAGGTTATACAGCTGGGAACAAAGCAGATGCGAGCCTTCCTGATATGGAATTTACCGTCCACTTGTGCAGACAGATATTAATCAAGAGTCACAGGAGTTCCTGTTGTGGCTCAGTGGGTTAAGAACCTGACTAGTATCCGTGAGGGTGCAGGTTTGATTCCTGGTCTTGCTCAGTGGGTTAAGGATTGGCATTGCCATGAGCTGTGGTGTAGGCTGTAGATGCAACTTGGATCCTGCATTGCTGTGACTGTGATGTAGGCTGGAAAGTGCAGCTCCAAATCAACCCCTAGCCTGGGAACCTCCATACGCCACAGGTGCAGCCCTAAAAAAAAAGCAAAAAGAATAAGAAAAAAGTATCACACAAATTAACATAAACTGCCAACAGTGTCATTAAAGTCGCACCCAGGCAGAGGTTGAGAGACAGGAAAAGGGTGCTTTGGAGACCACTGATTGGGAGGATCAGAATAACAGCAAGTGCCCTGGACACTTTGATAATACATTTTTTCCATGTGATTGTCAGCCAATCATCATGTTCCTTTCATTTAGTCAACAACTGCCTTTTGCATCTCAACTTGATGGCTTTTATAAATGCTATCAGTACATACAGGAAATAAAAGTAGTTTCCATGTGATTAGACAGCCACAAAAATGCTTTGCTTTGACTACCCTGGGAGTGGCATCTCCACGGATGGAAATTTCTATAGCAATCGAAGAAAGCCCCGCAGACATGGGCCAAAGGTGACCACATCTGTAAAATACTTAAACATATGATCCTTGCTTCCACGTTCAATAACATCAGCTTTTGGTTGCAGGAAGCACGGGTGAGAGCAGGGAGGCATGATCAAAGGGAAAGTCGAGACCCCTGATCTAGTATCTATGCTTGTGTTTCTATCACAGCTGGTTTCTCTGCTGGCTTTTGCCATGACTCTAAGCCTTGGGAGAGAGACAAGTGCTGAACAAAAGGACTCAAATAGTTAATGACCTTCAGGGCCCCAAGAGGACTCTGACCTAGCTTATTTTAACTACGGCTATGTCATAGGATTTCTGCTTTCATAGGTTTCAGAATAAGTGGGAGAATGAAATACTTGAGGTACTGGAGAATTGTCTAATTGAAGACCAAACAAAACAATCGACAGACAAAAAACAAATTCAACCCAAAATAGCCAGGCATTCATTTGATATGTTTACCTAAGAACTCTAAGGTCATTTAGGCTTCACGCAAACTATTTCTTTTCTCTTTTATTATTACTTTTTTAAAAATATTGTCAGATTTATTTGGGAAAGAAGTCATATTTTTCACCATTTTCTTATCAAATGCAGAAACTTATGGATGGGGGAGGACTATTCTGAAAAGGCTGCATACTTTAGTGACTTAAGAATTCCAGGGGCAGTTCAGCACCTACGCTTCCCTCTCATCTTCATTATTTATTTAAAACCATGCATCTAGGAAGGAGCTCAGTTTTGTGTTGATTTTCATTTATTTCCCCCAGTACAGAAATGATTAGTTAAGGCAACAAAATTCGGATCTGGAAATGTGTGCTGCAAACACTTTGCTAAGCAACACTCTGTCAAATTAAGATGGTTGATTTGGCCTTGAGTGTCCTTTAAAATGAGGTTTCTCTGTCTGGGGTACATTATTTCTGGAGGCCAGCTTTGGTAAGAAATAATTTCTGGTGTCCAGAACACCATGGATGCATTTAACTGTTTCATCTTTATGAAGAGACCATTTTCAGGTTTAGGGACTTACTCATTAATTATATTACTCCAGAAAAGACGTGTCAAAATGTCTGTGTCTTCTGTAAGGACTGCATGTACCAAGCAACTTATTATTGGTAAGGACCCAAGTACTGCCTGATATATATTCTGGAAAACAAAATCAAACAAATTCAAGATATATGAGGGAACAAATTTCCTCAGAAACTGGAATGGCCTCCTGAGTTAAAGCAAAACACACAGTCCTCAAGGTCTGCTAAGAAATCTGTGGCGTGGAAGAACAGTTTAAGAGGGTCAAGCATATTAATTTGCTCCAATGAGGGTCCCTATTCTTCCTTTTTTTTTTAAGTATGTATGTATGTTTTGCTTTTTACAGGGCCACACCTGGGGCATATGGAATTTCCCAGGCTAGGGGTTGAATCAGAGCTACAGCTGCCAGCTTATGCCACAGCCACAGCCACAGCCACAGCAATGCAGGATCCTTAACCCACTGAGCAAGGCCAGGGATCGAATCAAACCCGCATCCTCATGGATACTACTTGGGTCTGTAACCCACTGAGCTACAACGGGAACTCCCTTTTTTAAAAGTATTCATTGAGCATCCTTTTATTTTGGCTGCACGCAAGGCATTCAGAAGCTCCCAGATCAGGGACTGAAACTGTACCACAGCTGCAACCTGAGCCACCGTAGTAACAATGCCAGATCCTTCAACCTCTAGGCCACCAGGGAACTCCAGGGTTCCTATTCCTAAGGTCTTGTTACATGGATTTCCAGTGCTCCCAACACATCTGTCTCTCTCCCCTCAGGTATTGGTTGCTCCTTGAAGATGCTCACCTTGGTATGGATAAAGCCAAGAGGCCACTGAACTGAGACAGGTCAGGGTATCCAAAAGAAACCTCACTAAAGAGAAGCAAATACCTAGAGGGAAATGAATAAAGGAAAACACAGAGCACTGAAGGGAAGGAAAAATAATTTTCTCTCTACCTCTCTAGGTTCTTGGCTGAGACCTCCTGTAATAATAAAAAGACTTATTAACAGGAGAAAAACAAATTTAATTACATATTATGGGAGTCCCCCACACAGTATGAGACTCAAAGGCAGCCAGACACTTAAGGCTTATATGCCATCATGAGCTAAGCAAGGGACAGGGGTCCAGGGCTTCAGAGGCAAGGAAAACAACATTTCTGAACATCAATTTTTCCATTTGTAAACCAGGGGTGTAATATTTTCACCTCCAAGAGTTGTTATGAGTGTCTACTGAAAGAATGGCTGCAAAACGCTTTATAAATCTTAAAGTTCCACATCAACGAAACTTACTAACTTCATTCACTGAATGAAAACTGAATAAAAGGCAAGCTGTATAATAGTTACACAGTTATCATTTGCAAATCCCTTACTCCTTACAACACCCTGAATTCTCTAAACACGTTTTCCCCAGGACACAGACAAAGAGATGGAAATGTTGAGAGAAGATAAAGGATAGGAGAAGAGAAAGCAAAGATTCAATTTGTAGGTAATTGGCTATCTGGAGGAAGAAACCAAAATAAATGGAGCTGAAACAATAATCAAATGTATGGTATTAGAAAATTTTCATGTTATAAAGATTCTACTGATCAAAAAGGTCCACTGTATTTAAGTTAAAGCTCTTGAAAACAGATCAACATCTAGACTTACCCTGGTGATATTTTTTGTATTGCAAGGACAAAGAAAAAAATAGCCTACATACGGCTCAGCAGAAAAACTATGTAACTTACAAAGGAACAAAACCCAGTCTAGTCTCAGACTTCTGCTCTACAATCTTGAGCACTGGAAGAAACTGATGCAATGTCTAGAGAGTTCTGAGGGAAAAAGGTTGTGACCTGAATTTTCTTTACCAAGTCAAGATATCATTCCTGGATAAAAGTTATATTTCACCATGAAGAAGTAACAGCCATGAACTTTTATGCTAGGAAAAACAGAACTGGCAAAATAATGTTAAAAATACAAGGTGATCTAATAGTCTACCTAAAATATATACCAGAAACCATCGAAGGATAACGAAATAAAATCAAATAAGAATTTTTAGAATTTTCTTAGGTCAGGGCACAAGGCAACAATCACTTAGAAAAATAAAATGGGAAGATGACCAATTAGAGAATAACATTCATAACAGAAACAAAAGACCTGAAATATCTAGAAATGCTCCTAAGAAGATTTATTAGACCTAAATGAAGAAAACTAAACAGAGATATGAAAATTTTTCTATAAATATTATAATTGCAGATCAATTGACATTTTTAATTATCTCTTGGCTAAGGATACTGCATGTGAAATAAATCCATTCTCTAAAATTAGTTCATACTTTTAAAGCAGTTCAAATCAAAATATAGGAAAAAGTGAATTTAAATTTTATGTGTGTGTGGGTGTGTGTGTGTGTGTGTGTGTGTGTATGAAAGTTCCCAGGCTAGGGGTCAAATCGGAGCTGCAGCTGCTGGCCTTCACCACAGCCACAGCAATGCAGGATCTGAGCCACATCTGTGACCTACACCACAGCTCATGGCAATGCGGGATCCTTAACCCACTGAACAAGGCCAGGGATGGAACTCTCATCCTCATGGATTCTAGTCCGGTTTGTTACCATTGAGCCACAATGGGAACTCCCAAGTTTAAATTATATTTTAATATTCATCTGGAAAAGTGAACAGTTGATATCTTTAATAGTTAAGAACATTTTTAAACAAAGGAATTGCAGGAAGATTTGTTCAGCCAGATATTAAAATGAACTATAAGTCACAGGCATTAAAATTGTTTGATACTGACACAAGAATCAACAAATAGATTAAACACCCTAGATTGCCCTGAAACAGACCTTGTTATAAAAACAAATTCAACACATTAAAAATCCATTACTACAAACTAATGGAGGAGAAACTTATTCCTTTAAACGTTAAGAAAAGAAGATAACCATTTGGAAACCACCTAAGTAAATGCTCACCTCGAATCAAATGCCAAGGTAAATTTCAGATGGATTGTAGAGCTAAATGTAAAATACGGAAGGCATGAAAACTCTGAAGAAAACATAGGTTAATATTTAACTTATCATAATGTTCAAGAATATGACTTTATTGAAGTTCCTGCTGTGGCCCAGTGGGTTAAGAATCAGACTGCGGTGGCTCCAGTTGCTGGCAGATCCCTGGTCTGGTACAGTGGGTTAAAGGATCTGGGATTGCCACAGCTGCAGCCAAAGTCACAGCTGCAGCTCAGATTCAGTCTCTGGCCCTGAAACTTCCATAACCAGGGGTGCGGCAATAAATAAATAAATAAACAAATAAATTAATAAATGCGTTTATTAAGATATGCCTTTATTAAGCCTGAATATTAATCACGGAGATCTAAACGGGAGAACATTTTTGCATTGGTCCTCTAACCCCCTTATTTCCCCAAGGCAAAATAACTACACCAGCCACAAATCTGCAAAGTGACATATCAGCTCATTCTCGGCAAATTGTGTTTGATTAAATTGATTTCTAAAATATATTTGACAGGTGTCATCTCCTTTGATATATAAATTGAAGTAAGCTGATATTTTCAAGGTATAATGACAATTTATGGATGGTAGTGTAAACCTTGGTATTGCAAAGAGTTAATATTGGCGAGGTAAGATAGAAAGAGAATGCTCGTATTTTGCCATTTTTGCCAGTGAAACGGGAGTGGGCAGCTGCTGGGAGAGGACTGAATAAAGTATTTCAGCATCTCAGGTTTAAGGAAACAAAATTTTTTGTGAAGGTGTCCCTTTCTTGGCAACTTTCCATTAAAAAAAAAATTATTGAAGTATAGTTGATTTACAATGTTGTGTTAGTTTCGGGTGTATAGCAAAGAGATTCAGCTACACATATTTATATCCAGGTTCTTTTTTAGATTATTTTCCATTATAGGTTATTACAAGATATTGAGTATAGTTCCCTGCGCTATGCAGTAAGCCCTTGTTGATTATCTATTTTATATATAGTAGTGTGTATATGTTAATCCAACCTCCTAATTCATCCTTCCCTACCACTTTGCTTTGTGGTAATCCTAAATTTGTTTTCTATATCTGTGGGTCTATTTCTGTTTTGTAAATAAGTTCCTTTATATCATTATTGTCAGATCCCACATGTTAGTAAAATCATATGATATTTGCCTTTCTTTGGCTTACTTCACTTAGTATTATCATCTCTAGGTCCATCCATGTTGCTATAAATAGCATTATTTCGTTCTTTTTAATGGCTGAATAATATTATATATATATATATATACATACCACATCTCCTTAGTTTATTCATCCTTCAATGGACATTTACGTTGCTTCCATGTCTTGGCTACTATAAATAGTGTTGCTATGAATACCGGAGTGCATGTATCTTTTCAAATTATAGTTTTGTCTAGATATATATGCCCAAGAGTGAGAGGGGTTGCCGGATCATATGGCAGCTCAATTTTTAGCTTTGAAAGAAACCTTCATACAGTTTTCCATTAGTGCTGCATCAATTTACATTTCCATCAACAATGTAGGAGGGTTCCCTTTTCTCCAGACCCTCTCCTGCATTTATTATTTGTAGACTTTTTGATGATGGCCATTCCAAATGGTGTGAGGCGAGACCTCATTAGATTTTATTTGCATTTCTCTATTAGCAATGTGGAGCATCTTTTCATGTGCTTGTTGGCTGCCCATGTGTCTTAGCTGCAGCAACTTTCAAGTATACAGTAAAGTCTTGTTAACTATGGTCACTAAAGCTGTACATTAGATCCCCAGAACTCTAGTTTGCCTAGGAATCACCTGAAGATTTTGCTAAAATGCAGATTTTGATACAGTAGATGTGAGGCAAGGCCTGAAGTTCTGTCTTTCTAATAACGCTCTTAAGTGGTACACATATTTCTGGTCTATTGATCATACCTAGAGTAAAAAGGCACCAGAACATTGCACAACTGTCAAAATAGCTTCTTCCTAAAACACACATGCGCACACAGTGTTACTATAACGTGCTAAGTTGTATGAACAGAAAACAGGAGACTACAGTTCAGTTAAGCAAAAAGTCAATACCACTAATATAGAAATGCGTGGAAAGATATATTTATGTATTTAAAATATGCTGTCTAGGAGTTCCCATTGTGGCTCAATGGTTAACAAATCCGACTAGGAACCATGAGGTTGCAGGTTCGATCCCTGGCCTCGCTCAGTGGGTTAAGGATCCAGCGCTACCGTGAGCTGTGGTGTCGCTCGCAGATGCAGCTCGGATCCCGCATTGCGGTGGCTGTGGCGAAGGCCGGCGGTTACAGCTCCGGTTAGAACCCTAGCCTGGGAAGCTCCATATGCCACCGCGGTGCAGCCCTAGAAAAAGACAGAAAAACAAAAAAAATAAAAAATAAAAATAAAGTATGCTCTCTAAGCAGGTAGACATGTCAAACTCATTCTCATACTATGAGTTATCAAAAATGCTATATTTTGTAAAGTGTGTCAAGGGTTTACTTTACTCACTGAGAGTATGAGTGATAGGAAAAGCAGGATTTTGTATGTTAGTGGAAGTCTTATATAAGCGCTGTTAGAAGATGTCTGATGGGAGGGACTCCAATGTTTATAGTTTGGATACTGGACACTATTACTGGCTTCAGTTTAGTAAGATTCCTGAAGGCACAAGAGGGCATATTATTGAAAATTAATTATATTTGCAATAGATTAATAAAACTAGCTTAACTGGGTCTATAAAGAGATACTTCCATCCAAAGCTGGATAAAAAGCAGAGTTTTTAAAAATAACTCTGCATGTATATTTTATGATTCTATGAGCTCTTCAAGCCATGAGATTGTGACTGTTACTCATTGAATCCACATTCTGAGAGCTATTCCATGTTTCAGTGTAATTTCCGTAGCCTTTCCTCCTAAACTTACAATTTCTAGTCAGGCCAATTTCACATTTACTACAATCAAGATTCTATTCTCTTCCCTCTTTCGCGTGACCACCTTTGAATTTGCTTGGCTCCCCATTCTTGCTGTGATAAAGATGTCGGACTCCAGTCTTCATTGTGAGATCTAATCCCAAATTCTCTCTTTGATTTGCAAAACCACTTTTGAACTTTTCTCTCTGCAATTAGAGAATCATTTTTTGGGCTCATTTTTCAAATGCTCTACCTTCATCATTTTATACTGTTCACATATATGGGGAAAAGCAGATTTCTCCTCCTTTTTGGATACCTTTTTGAGACTGGCATACTTTATCATATTTATTACCAAGCCTAGGAGTTTTTATTCTGAATAAAGTATTATACTATTCACTTCATGGTATATTTCAGGTTAATTTTTAGTGTTAGGTCAGTTTTAAATTTTTGCCCTTCCCTCAATCACTAAATGCTTGAGAAATGCAAGTAAAATCCTATCTCCATAAAAGAAGTTAGGTAAAATTGTCCTTGTCTTTCCCTAATGCATCATTTAATGGTGCCCATTCAAGATTTCAACTAACAGAGAGAGGCAGTGCTTTTGGAGTTCCCACAGTGGCTGAGCGGGTTAAGGACCCAACCTGTCTCTGTGAGGATATGGGTTTGATCCTTGACCTCACTCAGTGAGTTAAGGATCCAGTGTTGCCACAAGTTGTGGTACCGGTTGCAGATGCAACTTGGATCTCGTGTTGCTGTGGCTGTGGTGTAGGCCACAGGTGCAGCTCTGAATTGACCCCTAGCCTGGGAACTTCCATATGCCACAGGTTCAGCTGTAAAAAGAAAAAAAGAGAAAAGTAATGCTGTCTTACTACTCAGACTCTCAGTAGGTAAAAAGGTAAAATGGTCCCCTTTTTGCAAGACATAGTTTGCAAGACACAGGATTTTTGAGAATTAACTTACCTAACTGCCTGATTAGTATATTTTACATGTCTTGAAATTCTTCATTTTCAGTAACATTCTCTCATTTCCCTTCAGGGTTTATAATGGATTCTTGCTAATCGGAAGCCCAGAGCAGTGTGAAACAGTATCCAAACTGTGAACCTCGGGGTCCCATTGGCCTATACATGGAACACTAAGCAGTCATGCAAATCATGTTATAGAAAAATCCTTTGTGACACAGGAAAATGAACAGACTTTATTATGTGCAAAAGGCCGGTTACCAAATACACTGTGTGTTCCAATTTTGATTCCAAGCATCATTCCAATTTTGTTTGATTTCTAGTATAAGTGCTAGACCAGCTATACAATTTATGAGGCCAAGTACAAAATGAAAATGTGGGGGCCCTTGTTCAAAACTTATTAACACTTTCATGAAGGTGACAACAGAGCGCTAAATCAAGCACAAAGCCCTTCCAACTGGGGGTGGGGGAGCTGTGCAATGACTCAGGTTACACACCCATGAAGCCAGCCCCTCTGTGTGTATGTGTACACACATTAGCACATTACATAGACTAGGATGATATGCACCAAAATGCCAAAATATTAATGGATATCTCTGAGTGGTGAGATTATGGGTGAGTTTCATTTTCTTCTTTGTTGTCTTTGAATTTTTATACTTCTTCAACAGTGAAATCATGTTATTAGAGTGACTAGGAAAAATTCCAATAAATGTCATTACAAGATGATACTTTCAGAGTTTCCTGGTGCCCTGGTGGTTAAGGATCCAGCATAATCACTGCTGTGGCTTTGGTTACTGCTGTGACACGGGTTCAATCCCTGGCCCCAGAACTTCCACATATGGTAGGCACAGCCAAAAAAAAAAGAAAAAATGCTTTTACCTAAAGGCAGAGCAGTGTTCGGGAAATAAAAATAACGACTGCTTTGATGTGTCTAAAAGATGCTGGGCACTGTCTATGTCATCTCCTTCCACTCCCAGCAACCCTGTGAGGTCATATCTTTTACAGATTTTAAGATTCTAAAAGTTAACTTGCTTAGGCACAAAAGGAGGAGTCAGGCTTTACAGTAAAAGTTTCCCCAACACAATACAAACCAGAAGTCAGAAAGCCTACCTAAGACTTAAATAAATAATACTAGCTTCCAGCTTTCTTTAATCCATAATATACATAGTATGGGATCAAAACAATTGTCCTGCTTAATGAACAGCATTACCATGAAGATCGGAAGACCACGCATATGTTTTCACAGCCCTAAAGCTGCTATGTTCCTGTGTTCATGAAGTCTGTTAGGCCCGTGCCTGTGTGTGCAGCAAAGTCTGAGGGGCACGTTGCCAGTATGTGTGACAGGTAAGCCTGTGGCTCGGAAATATGACATATCCATAATGACTAACCTGTGCAAACATTTTAAGTATGTTCCTTTCTTTTCCACCTTGTGAAATTGCTCTCATCCAAGAAATCAACAAATAGTGAAGCTCGGATTCCCAGCCAGGCTGTGGCATTCCATCATGGCACTCTATCTTTGTGTGTGTGTGTGGGGGGGGGGCCATGCTTGTGGCATATGGAGGTTCCCAGGCTAGGGGCTGAATCAGGAACTGTAGCCTCAGGCCACAGCCACAGCAATGCCGATCCAAGCCGCATCTGTGACCTACACCACAGCTCACAGCAGTGCCGGATCTTTTAACCCACTGAGTGAGGCCAGGGATCAAACCTGCATCCTCATGGATGCTAGTTAGATTCGTTTCCGCTGAGCCATGATGGGAACTCCCATGGTACTCTATCTTGATTCAAATCAAACAATGCTCCTTAGAGCCGCTGACCCAGTGATTTCAATCCAGGAATGCTTCACCAGGGAAAGAGAGACCTCACTAAGTCCTTAATATTATGATTTTTCCTTTTTTTTTTGGCCACACACAGTATGGGGAAATTCTAGGGCCAGGAGTCGAACACATGCCGTAGTAGGGACCCGAGCCCCTGCAGTGACAACACCAGATCCTTAACCTGCTGCATCACCAGGGAACTCCTATTTTGAAAGGTTTAATAAGCTTTGATTATTAGCAGCTGAAAGTTAAAACATTACAGATTAATAAAAGAGTGTATGAATTTAAAATCTTTCGATAAAATACCCTCCTTGGAGTTTCTGTTGTGCTTCAGTAGGTTACAAACTCAACTAATATCCGAGAGGATGCAGGTTTGATCCCTGGCCTCGCTCAGTGGGTTAAGGATCCAGCATTGCTGTGGGCTGCAGTGTAGGCTGCAGTGCGGCTTGGGCCCCATGTTGCCATGCCTGGGGTGTAGGTGGCAGATGCCGCTCAGATCTACTGTTGCTGTGTCTGTGGTGTAGGCCAGAAGCTACGGTTCCAATTCAACACGTAGCCCGGGAACTTCCTTTTGCAAGTGCAGCTGCAAAAAGGAAAAAACAAACAAAACGAAACAAAATGCCCTCCTTAACTAAGTCATGTCATTTTGGGATCTGAGGTTTGACAGGACTCTAAGAAATAGTATTTTCTATCACAATTGATGGCTACTAAATCTTCCTCACAAATGCAACTGCATCCGACTTGGGTGTTATAAGAGAAGGCGCCCCAATAGCAGGTGCAGAGACTGGCTCTGACTGAAATGTGAGTAATTAAATACTAATGAGGTGCTTGTTCAACTGAACTTTAAACATGTGTTCATTTCTACATTGGCTGTTGGCACCGCTGCAGAGCGCAACCAAGACCTGTCTCCCTCCTACACCGAAGCTTCAGGCTCTTCTCCACGGGAGAGCCCCACGTGTCTGTTTTACCTGCTCATCACCTTTTTCTCTTAATTTTATGATTGGGCATATGCAATTTTTCTTTCTTGTCGCTGCTTAATCCCCTGCTATATATCTTTTTCCTTCTCCCTCTAACAAGAAACATACCCACCTCTTTAGGGTTTTTTGGGTTTTTTTTTGTTTTGGTTTTTTGGTGTTAGAATCCACCCCCACTCCCCTTTTTCTGTTTGTTCATTTTTTTCTTTTTGCTTTCGTTTTGGCCATGCCGATGGCATCCGTAAGTTCCCTGTCCAGGGATCGAACCTGTGCCAGCCACAGCAGTGACCTGAGCCACAGTAGTGACAACATGGGATCTTTAATCTGCTGAGCCATTAAGGAAGTCCTCCTCTGCCCTTTTTTGATTGTCTCCTGTTCCTTCTCATTTGTTATTAGGGAACAAAGGTTACTGTCATTGCAGCTTAGAAACGAAACTACAGTTAAAAAAAAAACTTTCCTAAAATATTGTTTTCTTAAGAGCCTTTCTAATTTAGAAGGCATATTAAAGGTGATAATTAGGCATAATAAAGTTATCAGAAGTAGAAATAAAAGTGAGATGTTTAAATAGCAATGAAACATTCAATGCATGCTCCACATCTCTGCTTCATTATTATTTGGCAGCTTAAGGAAAAACTCTAAAGAACTGAAAACTAGAAATTGGAAATTGTGAAGATCATGCTCTCCTTAGGAACAAGGAGTAAGAGAGATGGTTGGATTTAGTGCACAACATTCTGGAGGAATTTGGAGGTTTTTATGTCCTCATAGAATAGAAAAAAAATAGGAGTTTCCATCATGGCTCAGTGGTACGAACCGTACTAGTATCCATGAGGATGAGGGTTCGGTTCCTGGCTTCACTCAGTGGATTAAAGATCCAGCATTGCTGTGAGCTGCAGTATAGGTCACAGAAACAGCTCAGATCTCTCATTGCTATGCCTGTGGCTGTGGCCAGTAGCTGCAGCTCCAATTCGATCCCTAGCCTAGGAACCTCCATATGCTGCACATGCGGTCCCAAAAAGAAAAAAAAAAGAATAGAAAAATTAATAAAATAATTGGTGTACAGTGTCTTCTCTGGAGCCAAGCAAAATGTCACATGAAGAAAAAGAGAAAGAGGTAAAACAAGAAAAGCTTATCCTGATCATACAAAGCACTAAGCAGCTACTGAATAAATGATCTACAATAACAACTGAACAGACCTAATTGAGGCATAACTTTTGAGCCCTAAGCATAACCAGCAACATGAACCCTAAAAAGAGAAAAAAAAACAGCAGGAGACAAGTGATTCTCAGGTTTAACCTAACCTGAAATCAAGATCTAATTGATTTGGAGGCAGAGAATACATACACCAAAAAGGACCTAACAATGGACAGATACTAAGATTTCTACAAATGCTAAGAATAACAACTGCCCTGCTACATAGTCTATAGTCCTGTAGAAGGTCACATTGGAAAGGCAACTAATGCAGGACCAGAAAAACAAGAGCATTGAGTGCCCAGCCACGAACAGATGGGGGGGCATGAGAGATGTGTGAGAATGAGGAAGGATTTGAATTGTGCTTTATTTTTCCTTTTTTTTTCTTATTTTCCATGTCTTTCCATTCATCCCTGACAGATGTCTTAGGATGTTTCCAGCGCATCCTCCTTTTATGAATAATTTTTCTTGCATGGTGTTGTGAACGTGAAACTATCAACAAGACAGTTCCCACGTGGTCTTCACCTGCTGCGACTTTAAGACACTGCTATACTGTTCTCTCATTCCGCGGGGGCTTGTTAAAGGGCTCGGTCGCTTAAAGAACATGGGATCGCCCTGCGCCTGACATACCTCCATGTCCTTGGTGATATGGGGTGTCATTCTGTAGAAAGAACCTTAACAGTCATATCCAGTCCTAGTTGATCACTGAGTAAGAATGGGTGCCCACTGTGTGCCAGGCAGTCTATAATAACATGAAATTATGCTAGCTGAATTTGGAGAAGAGAATTTAAATGAGAGAGAATACTTTAGCAGAAATATACCTGTGATAGTAAAGTGTAAGTGTACAACTATAAACTCACAGAGGGGGGTCCACTCAACAATGGACCATTCCTTGATGCCATTGTGTCTACGTATCTATGTTGATGCCATGTGTTTGTTTCAAGGATGTGATATTAATATGTTACAGTTTTAGGGTATTTCCATATCCAAACCTTTGACAGAAAATCTATACACCTTATTATTTTCATACTGCCAGGTGGAGAAGTTGGCACTTACACAAGTCCACTCAGTTTCTCAGGCTGCTAAGGGTAAATTTTATAAGCACACTTCTTGTATTCAATAAGAAAACAGTCAACAAATATTTATTGAGCGTGTTCCCCGAGCCAAGAGGGGTAACAAAAACATTTGGGAATTTATGGTGCAATTGTTTCCAAGCAAGGACATAAGGTGTTTACAGTCTTGTGTAAGATTATGTTCAGGACACAATTAGATAGAGAAAGAGAAGAAGAGGTTGGCTCTGTTTTCTGACAGAGGATGAAGAAAAGTGACAGGGACTCCCTAGAGAGATGACAGGTAAAGGAAATGCCAGAAACATTACTGAGGGAATGGAAATCTTTAGACTTGAGGTTGATTGGAGAGGAAGGGATATTATACATAACTGAATTAACTTAATGCATCTTTAATTAGGTTAAGGGAGTGTCTACATTTTAAAGGTTCAATGATATTAGGCTTCTGCCAGAATCTCTGGGGAGAAAGAAATGGGGGCTTTTTTTCATACACAAAGTCGTGAGGACTTACAGCCTTACCCACAATTTGAAAAGAAACAAGGAAAAAATGACAGGGTATTAAATTCTTTGCTATAATTTTACATATTTGATGATCTAATGTTGAAAGGAGTCTACAAGTTACTTCTTACTCATAAGGCTTCTTTTCTTAATCCATGTATTTTTGCAGCCATTCGTAGGTTTAAAGACGTTTTGGAGCTTATAAATAGTTCAATTTCTGCTATAAATTGACAGTCTCTTGTCACTTATGTGAATTCCTTCAGCAAATAGGTTTTGTGTGAATTCCCCAAGTTCCCAGACTACTCTGTCAGAGCTACTAAGGTCCGAGACCTGGGGTTAGCATTCAGAGTTAAATATTATTAATCCAGTTTTAAATTAATGTGAAACCCCCCAAAAAAGAGAAAGTGTTTTTTGGCCATGACCTCCATGTCAGGGATTTGAGATTGTATGCACCATGACATTTTTGAGTTCTGCACCCTTTTAATTTTCTAACCAGAGATATGAGCAGTCACTGGGCAGCCAGGCTAATACAGGCAGATCTCAGAGATACTGAGGGTTTGGTTCCAGACCACCACAATAAAGCAAATAGCACAATTAAATGAGTCACACTTTTTTTGGCTTCTAGGTGCATATAAAAGTCAAGTTTATGCTATATTGTAATCTATTAAGTATGCAATAGCATTATGTCTAAAAAACAATGTACATACCTTAGTTAAAAATATATTTTGCTAAGAAATGCTAACCATCATCAGAGCCTTCAGTGAACTGTGATCTTTTTGCTAATGGAGGATCTTGTCTCAACGTTGATGGTCACTGACTGATCAAAATGGTCGTTGCTGAAGGTTGGGGTGGCTGTGGCAACTTCTTAAAATAGGGCAGCAGGGAAGTTTGCTATATCAATTGTCTCTTCCTTTCATGAACAATTTCTATGTAGCATGCAAGCTATTTGATAGCATTTTACCTACAGTAGAACTTCTCTCCAAATTGGAGTCAATCCTCTAAAACTCTGCCATTGCTTCATCAACTAAGCTGATGTAATATTCTAAATCCTTTGCTGTCATTTCAATAATCTTCATAGCATCTTCACCAGAAAAAGATTCTATCTCAAGAAACACCTTTCTTTGCTCATCCATAAGAAGCAACTCCTCAGCCATTGAAGTTTTACATGAGAGTGCAGTAATCCAGTCACATCTTCAGGCTCCCCTCCTGATTCTAGTCCTCTTGCTATTTCCGCAACATCTGCAGTGACTTCCTCAACTAAGTTCTTGAATCCCACAGAGTCAACCATAAGGGATGGAATCAACTTCTTCCAAACTCCTGTAAATGTTCGTATTTTGACCCCTTCGCATGAATCACAGATGTTATTAATAGCATCTAGAATGGTGAATCCTTTCTAGAAGGTTCTTGATTTACTCTGTCCAAATCCATCAGAGGAATCACTACATACGGCAGCTATAGCCTTACAAAATGTATTTTGCAAATAATAAGACCTGAAAGTTGAAATGACTCCTTGATCTACAGGCTACAGAAAGAATGTTATGTTAGAAGGCATGAAAATGACATTAATCTCCTTGTCCATCTCCATCAGCATTCTTGAGTTACCAGGCACAATTTCAATGAGCATATTTTGAACTATTTTGAAAGGAATCTCTTTCTCTGAGCAGTAGGTCTCAACAGTGGGCTAAAAATATTCAGCAAATCATGTTGTAAACAGGTGTGCTGTCATCCTGACTTTGTTGTTCCATTTATAGAGCACAGGCGGAGTAGATTTAGCATCATGCTTAAGGGCTCTAGGATTTTCAGAATGGTAAGTGAGCATCATCTTCAACTGAAAGTTACCAACTGCATTAGCCCCTAATGAGAAAGTCAGCCTGTCTTTGGAAGCTTTAAAATCAGACACTGACTTCTCCTTTCTACCTGTGAAAGTCCTAGATTGCATCTTCTTCCAGTAGAAGGCTCTTTCATCTACACTGAGAATCTGTTGTTTAGTGTATCACCTTCATTAATTATCTGAGCTAGAGATTGGATTAAGATGGCGGAATAGAAGGACTGGAGCTCAACTTCTCTCCCAAAAACAGCAAAAATACAACCAAATGCCGAGCAACCTTCAACCAAATGGACTGTAAATTTCCAAAAAAGATACTCTGCTCCAGAAGACACAGCAGAGACCACATCAAGAGGTAGGAGGGGCAATTACGCGATAGAAGCAACCCCATACCTCCCGGGTGGGAAGCCCCACAGACTGGAAAGTAACTGCATCACAGAGACTCAGCTACAGGACTGAGAGTTCTGAGCCTCACGTCAAATCCCCACACCTGGGGATCGGGCACAGGGAGAAAGAGCCCCCGGAGCATCTGGCATTGAAGGCCAGCGGGGATTGTGTGCAGGAGCTCCACAGGACTGGAGGAAACAGAGACCCCATTCTTGAAAGGCACACACAGACTTTCACGTGCACTGGGTCCCAGGGCAAAGCAGTCTCCATAGGAATCCAGGTGGAACCTGACTGCGATTCTTGGAGGATCTCCTGGGAAAACAGGGGTGACTGTGCCTT
>PVHT021183598.1:2385526-2416235 GCA_004024745.2 Catagonus wagneri
ATGGAATGTTACTCAGCCATTAAAAGGAACGAATTACCAACATTTATAGCAACATGGATGGACTTAGAAATTATCATGCGAAGTGAAACCAGTCAGACAATTAGACAGCAACACCCAATGCTACCGCTTACATGTGGAAACTAAAAAGACACAATGAACCTTCTTACAGAACAGACAATGACTCACAGACTTTGGAAAAAGTTGGTTTTTCAAATAAGACAATCTGGGGGTTGGGGGGATGCACTGGGGGTTTGGGATACAAAATCTATAAAATTGACTTGTGATGATTTATGTACACCTATAATTGAAATAAAATCCATTAAGAATAACAAAAAAAAATTATCTGAGCTATATCTTATGGATGACTTGCTGCAGCTTCTACAGCAGCACTTGCTGCTTCACCTCACACTTTTACATTATGGAGATGGCTTCTTGCCTTAAGCCTCATAAACCAACCTCTGCTAGCTTCAGACTTTTCTTCTGAAGCTTCCCCACCTCTCTCAGTTTTCATAGAATTGAAGGGAGTCAGAGTCTTGCTCAGGATAGGACTTTGGCTTAAGGAAATGTTGTGGCTGGTTTGATATTCTAGTCAGAATGCTAACACTTGCTCCAGATCAGCAGCAAGGCTATTTTGCTTTCTTATCATTCATGTGTTCACTAGAGCAGTGCTTTTAATTTCCTTCAAGAACTTTTACTTTGCACTCACAACTTGGCTAACTGGCACAAGAGGCCTAGTTTTTCAGCACTGTTTACAATAGTCAAGACAAGGAAGCAAACTAATCTTATTGACAGAGAAGGGAATAAAAAAGAAATGGTACATATATAAAATGGAATATTACTCAGTCATAAAAAAGAATGGAATAATGCCATTTGTAGCAACATGGATGGGCCTAGAGATTATCATACTCAGTGAAGTCAGACAGAGAAAACAAATATCATATGATATTACTTATAATACATGGAATCTAATTTTTTAAAATGATACAAATGAACCGTTTTGTTTTCTAAACAGAAACAGACTCACAGACTTTGAAAACCACTTTATGGTTACAAAAGGGGAAATGTGACTGGGAGAGATAAATTAGGAGTTTGGGATTAACATATACACACTACTATATATAAAATAAATAACTAACAAGGACGTACTAAAAACAATCTTATGGTTACCAAAGGGGAAACATGGCAGGGAGGGATAAATTGGGAGTTTGAAGTTGACATATACACACTACTAAGAATAGAATATATAATCAACAGGTAGCTACAGTGTAGCACAGAGAACTCTATTCAATATTCTAAAATAACCTATAAGGGAAAAGAATCTAAAAAGGAATGTGTGTGTGTGTGTGTGTGTGTGTATTTATTTGAATCACTTTGCTATATACCTGAAACTAATGCAATATTGTAAATTAACTATACTCCAATATAAAACAAAAATTAAATTTTTAAAAAAGAGGCCTATTTTGGCTCATGACCTGCCTCCTTCACTAAGCTTAGTCACTCCCAGCTTTTGATTTAAAGAGAGAGATGTGTGACTCGTCCTTTCACTTGAACACTGAGAGGCCATGAAGGGTTATTTATTGGCCTCACTTCAGTATCGGTGTGACTCAGGAAATAGGGAGGCCTGAGGAAAGGGACAGGGACAGGGAAGGGCCAGTTGGTGGAACAGTCAGAACATACATGGCATTTATCAATTAAGATCACAGTCTTATATGGGTGTAGTTAGTGGCACTCCAAAACAATGACAATAATAACATCACGGATCGCACATCACCATAGCAAATATAATAATAATTAAAAAGTTTGAAATGCTGTGAGAATTACCAAAAGGTGACACAGAGAGATGAAGCAAGGAAACACCATTAGAAAAAATGGCAGCAATAAACTGGCTTGATGCAGGGTTTCCCAAATGCTCAATTTGTAAAAACAACAACAACAAAAACAAACAATAACAAAAAAACACAATATCTACAAAGCAATAAAGCAAGTACAATAAAATGAGGTCTGCCTACAGAACTTCTATTAATGGAAAACAAGTTTGAAAGCCAAATTCATCTTTATAGGTTGTTTCCATCCTCAACTAGGCAGGCAACCAGGCCCCGACATTCCTCTCGCCCCCCATTAGCCACTACCCTGGATTACTGCACATTTTCAAGTCTTGCCTCAGTCAGAGATTCCTCTTCCATGTAAATATTCCCAGGATTTGTTTTTTGTTTGTTTGTTTTTCTTTTTCAGGCCCCACTTGTGGCATATGGAAGTCCCCAGGCTTGGGGTCCAATCAGAGCTGCAGCGGCCAGCCTGCACCACAGCCACAGCAACTTGGGATCTGAGCCGCACCTGCTCACAGCAACACTGGATCCTTAACCCACTGAGAGAGGCCAGGGATAGAACCCTCATCCTCACGGATACTAGTTGGGTTCGATACCACTGAACCACAACAGGAACTCCCCCAGGATTTGTTTTATATCTTCAGATGATTGTTACATATTAATAAGGTTTTCTACCTTCTTAACTTTTCTTCAACCAGCAATATTGTAAAACTACTCTTAAAATAACTTTTTATCATTTCCTTATACATTTTCAGTTTTACCCCTACTTTAGCCCTTTTCTTTTTAAAGTTTAATTCTCATGTCTTCCTAGATTATCTTATTCTTGTCATTTAAATTAAAAAACTGTAATTCAAAGTCAGATTCTATATGCTGTTAAAGTTCATGTTTCATTGGAATGTATTTTCAAAGCCTGCCCTTTTGTCTACAATTGACTCTGAGCTTTGTGTTTCCAATGAAGGATATTAACTTCCACCAAGTATGGACTTAAAACATGAATTTCACAGAGAGAATGACTGTAAAATCTCCACTGTTTACATGTCCAAACATCCCCTAAGAATCCAACCACACCAAGCCTCTGATCGCACATCCACTCATTGGAATTCCTACTGCTTACCTCATGTCTACTGACCTCATCTCCTGGTTTTAGCACTGAAATTACCACATCCCCTCAGTCACAGGAAGACAAGGACTGCATAGAGTTCCTGTGAGGTTGACATGAGATGAAATGACAAGCAGCTAGCATGGCATCTGCCCTACACTTCAATTTCAAAACTGGGAGCTCCCTTCTCTGCCTTTTCCACTCAGGCCTCTGATCCTATAAAGGATGCATCATTTAAAATTGGCAAAGAGGCGTTCCCGTCGTGGCACAGTGGTTAGCAAATCCGACTAGGAACCATGAGGTTGCGGGTTCGATCCCTGGCCTTGTTCAGTGGGTTAAGGATCCGGCATTGCCGTGAGCTGTGGTGTAGGTCGCAGACGCGGCTCAGATCCCGCGTTGCTGTGGCTGTGGCGAAGGCCGGCAGCTACAGCTCCTGTTAGACCCCTAGCCTGGGAACCTCCATATGCCGAGGATGCGGCCCTAAAAAATGACAAAAAGGCAAAAAAAAATAATTGGCAAAGATATAACACTGACAGTTTTTTTTTTTTCTGAATCCCTTTGAGGAGATCAGCCTATCCTAGAGATTGGTAAAAAATTAAATATTTCCTCTTATTGATGGGTATTTACTAAATTCCCCTGTCACCTGTCCCACCTTATATAAACAGTATCTGTGTCTCCTAATCTGACTTGGTCACTGGTTCATAATATTTTAATGTACATATAAGACAAAAATTCTCACACACAAACACACACACACACACACAGGAATACTTCAAGAGAATGTTAGCCATTTGATACTGTGAAATGACAGATCTAGGTTCCACTAATGACAAGCTGAGTGACTTTGAGTAAGTCACCTCCACTCTGTGCCTCAGTTCCCTCATGGGGACAAAAGTGATCATTATAATTGTCCTTACATTACAGTTGTTACCAGGAGCAAATTAGACAGTAATTATAAAAGCACCCTCTGGGCTAAAAAGTGTAGTAAACATGAATGTCATAATGATAGGCTTTCCAAATACTGTGATGTTTGATGTGACAGCATCCTTATTCCTGGGTCTGATCTCTATAAGCTGATACAGTATCAGCAACATTTACCTCTTCACCTTGAGTTAGGAAGTCTTCAAAAAGAAATCATACCCTCCTCTATGGTTCCTAAGTGGTCCAAACATTCCTCACACATTCTGAGGGCATCAATACAGATATCCGAGGCTTAGTTCAACATATCCTCCCAGATTATAACTGCTTCCCCGCCCCCCCCACCCCGCAACTGGCCATCTTGCATGTCCTCCATTTGTTTTATAGCCTGGACAGCTTTTCACTATTTCAGGAAATATGCAAGCATGTAATCAGCCGAGTGGCAGTCAATTGGAAGTCTCTGCTACAGCTGGAGTTTCATCCACTCCCTTCCCTGAGGCCATGCAAGGTCATTCGGGGTTTTTCCTTGCCCAGAAAGGACAGTAAAAGTACGGATATCTTTTTAGTGGTCGTAGAAAGGGACATATGTAACCACCAGCAAAACGTTCAAAAGTAGGTCTCAGTCTTGGCTAAGTACGTGGCCTGATAGAGTGAGAAGCCGTTATAGAAAAATAAAGAGAGGCCTGGCATCAGAACGCTACTCCCTAACGCCACCAGGAGACATCAGAAAACTCTAGTTGCAACTCAAGTCTGGCAGACATGTGTTTTTTTAAGGGGCTTTCATAACATGTTTATTCCAAGATAATTACATCATTAACGCTTGACACCCCATCTGGCACTCAGATATAACATGGTGCAGTGAAAAGAACACAAGAACTAGAAAGGCCTGGATCTGTTCTAGGAGAACTGTGTGACCTGGGGCATGAAGACTCTTAGTAACTATTTGTTGTCTAAGGAACGCATTATACAAAGTACCAGATATAGATGTCCTGGTGAATCATAAGGAAAATCAAAGCCTAGCACTTGTCAGCACTCTCAAGTATGATGATACAAACATACACAAAAGAAAAAGGCAGAATGACCTTCTAGGCAGAGGGAACAACGTGGACAGATTCACTGAGACCTGGAAGAGGATGGCATGTCCTCACTAGTTAGTACCCTGAGCCAATGGCAGGAGCGGGGGCTGTGGTGGGAGAACTAGAGGAGAAGGTAGAATGGCTATGAGAGAGGTGGCTTGTGCTTGACTTCATACACTGTTTTATGGGCTATGGCTTTTACCCTATAGTCCGTGGGGAGTGTAGTCTGGGGGTTGCCAAGTAAGATGGCTACGGTGAGAGCTAGTGTGCAGAAAAAAAAATTACTCTGGTAGCAACATGAAAGACAGATTGGTCATGACAACCAGAGAGGGGACGGGGCCATGGAGAGACTGCAGGAGGGGAGAGGGACATCGGGTTAAGAAGCAGTTACAATAGACGAGGCAAAGATGCGCAGGACAGGATAAACACTGTTGTCACAAGTGGGGCCCTCCCAGAAAAAGAAAACCCTGTATTTGCCCTCTGGGTTTCTTCTCCCTGCCCCCTCCCCCACAGCCACTTGCTCTCTGCCTTTCTCCTCCTGAAATCTAAGGGGACTTGTTTTCTGGGAGGGAGGACGAATGGACCCATATTGTAAGACGCAGACAAGGTGACAGTGGAATAAAGGGAGATTTCGGGGCTTGGATGATTGGTTTTTAATCATGTTGAGTTGGCTTTGGAGTTGGACAAAGAATGTTGCCAGTGGGGAAATTTGGGGGCAGATAGAAGTGCGAGGGAATGAAGGAAGGTAAGAAAGAGATTTCAGGGCATGGTACAATGGATTGTGAGTTAGATCTTACATTAACACTCTGTAAGAGATGCTAGGAAAGAATAAAATTATTTTTGGACCGTCTGCATGCCTTGTTTGTGGCAAAAAAAATGAATTATTTTAAAATCTCCTTTGAGTTGCTGAACAGAGCCGCTTGAAAGATCAGATGATGTACATCAACAGATTCAAAAGGAGGCTCCCATTCCTTGAATGCCTTCTGTCTCCATCACAGGTGTTACACACAGAGCAGGTATTAGGGTCACTATCGTGCAGATGAATCACCCGAGGACCCAAGATTCAGTAACTTTGCCAAGGCAACCCAAGTCAGTGACAGAGCTGGAATCTGGTCGTATGGACTGCGCTCTTTCACTTTGTTTCACAGGCTGCCAAAGGTAGTTTTTAATAAGATTTCACAAGCAACATCAGTCTTCCCTCTCTGCCACGCTGCCTTCCAAGCCTGGGGTCAGGCAGGCTCCATAAGAATCATGAGGAGGAAACAGAATTAAAAGATGTTTGGAAGCAAAATAGAACTAGCTAATCCATGGCTTATTAGAGGTGTGGGTGAATAGTGAGAGGTTTTTTTGAGGTAGGTGGTGAGGCTGTAATACAATGGTGAGAATGGAAAGGGTGGAATAGGCTGGGGTTGACAGAGAAAATGTCAGCTTAGGCGAGATAAATGGCAGGGCCTTATGGGATGTCCAGTTGGAGATTACCCAAAGGAACCTGTAAGCGTGGAACCTGAATTTTTCAAGAGAGGGTCGGGTCTGGAAATCTTGATTCAGGAGCGTCAACATACAGGTGAGAATTAACTGTATGTGAAAGAGATCACCCAGGAACAGTATTATAGTCTTCCTGGACCCAGGGCCCTCAGATCTCTAGCAAAGATAAACTTCTGCGTCGTCCTCACTGAACCTCAGCTATAGATTTCACCTAACACAGGATGAAAATCATAATATCTGGTAGAGAAAACACAGATGTATTATTTTTGTGGTAGAAATTAATGTTAGCACTGTTTTGAACATAAGAAAACCAGGTATAATGGAGACAGAAGGCAATCAAGAAATGGGAGCTTCATTTTGAATTTGAACTCCTTAACACACATCGTCTGACCTTGCAAATTAATGTTAGCACAGTTTTGTTTTTCTTTTTCTGGCCACACTTGCAGCATATGGAAGTTCCCAGGCTAGGGACGGACTCAGAGCTGCAGCTGAGGCCTATGCTACAGCCATGGAAACAAGGGATCCTTAACCCACTAAACAAAGCCAGGGATTGAACCCATATCTCATGAAGGCAACATCAGATCCTTAACCCACTGAGCCACAATGGGAACACCAACACTGTTTTTTTTTTTTTTAACTGAGTATAGTTGATTGACAATATTGTGTTAGTTTCTGATGTACAGCGAAGTGACTCAGTTACACATATATATTCTTTTCAGATTCTCTTCCATTATAGGTTATTATAAGATACTGATTGTAGTTCCCTGTGCTATACAGTAGGACCTTGTTGGTTATCTATTTTATGCATAGTAGTATGCATATGTTAATCCCAAACTACTTATTTATCCCTCCCTCTTTTTCCCCTTAGGTAACCATATGTTTGATTTTTTTTTTTTGTCTTTGTGCCTTTTTATGTAGAGCTGCACCCGCGGCATATGGAGGTTCCCAGGCTAGGGGTCTAACAGGAACTGTAGCCGCCAGCCTACGCCACAGCCACAGCAACGCAGGATCCGAGCCGCGTCTGCAACCTACACCACAGCTCACGGCAATGCCAGATCCTTAACCCACTGAGCGATGCCAAGGATTGAACCCGCAACCTCATGGTCAGTAGTCGGATTTGTTAACCTCTGAGCCACGAAGGGAACTCCCATATGTTTGATTTTGAAGTCTGTGCATTTGTTTCTATTTTGTAAAGAAGTTCAATTGTATCATTTTTTAGATTCCACATATAAGTGATATTTTATATTTGTCTTTGATTTCCTTCACTTAGTATGATAATCTCTAGGTCCTTCATCCATGTTGCTTCAAATGGCATTTATTTCATTATTTTTTATGGCTGAGTAATATTCCATTGTATGTATGTACCACATCTTCTTTATCCATTTCTCTGTTGATGGACATTTAGGTTGCTTCCATGTCTTGGCTATTATAAATAGTGCTGCAATGAACATTAGAGGTCATGTATCTTTTCAAATTTTGGCTTTCTGCAGGTATATGCCCAGCAGTGGGATTGCTAGATCTACATTTAGTTTTTTAAGGAACTTCCATACTGTTTTCCACAGTGGCTGCACCAACTTACATTCTCAACAACAGGGTAGGAGGGTTCCTTTTTCTCCATACCATCTCCAGCACTGTTTTTAACAGAAGAAAACCAAGGAACAGAGAGAATAAGTGACATGTGAAAATCCACAAAGCTCCTTAGTAACTGAACTGGGAACTGAAATCAGGTAGTTTGCCTACAGAGCCTGTACTCTTAACTATTATAAGTCAGTTCTTCCCAAACATTAACACCTGTTGAAATGAAATGAGAGGGACTCACATGAATATCATTGTTCCTGGCAATTTGGAAAGAAAATTATGAAATTCCCGAGTTCTTTACTTTTCATCTTTGTCTTTTGTCATTCTCATCACACAGGCTACAACACAAGCCATTAGAAGCCCAAATAAAGGATACAATGAATAGGAGTTAAGAGACATTCTCCAAAATGTAACTTGAAATTGCATTTGCAACAAATGTTAGGGCTATGCTAGCCAGGCCTTTATAAAGATACCTTTCAGCTACATGGCTCCTAAATGTTGAAGTCTAGCTCCAGAGTGGTGGTTCTCCACCCTGGTAAGATTTCCCGGGGAAGTTTTCAAAAAATACTGACCCCACAACACTAATTACATCTAAACCTCTGGTTTCCAGGCACAGGCATAAGGATTTTTTTTTTTTTAATTTCCAGGTGATTTTAAGGTGAAAACAGAGGTGAGCAACTGTCACTGGGCTAACCATCGCATTTGGCTTGGCTTATGGATATTTACTGAAGAAACCCAAAAGATGACATAGAAATCATATTCATAAAACTTTACCTGGCAACCTTGATAAACCCCAGGAAAGAACAGTTGCAACTTTATTTGCCCTAGAAGAAAAAGAAACAAATAAATACAATATTTGATTCTGAAACGTTAAATATTGCTACATGGTTTCATAAAAGAACCTTGTGCAGCTACGAAATTACCAACTATAAAATTAGACTCCTCAATCCTCAAAGCAAATGGAATCTTAGTCCCTAAGTGCAGCAGTCTTGGTCCATAATGACTGTTATTAGTTTCATCTTTATACTACAAAATATTTCACTTGCACTAGTTATTAGGCCTTAGCAATGCATTCTGTCTCCATAGCTCTTTTTAACTCCATGTGATATTTCTTTTATAGCCATCATCTGTGATATGACCATGACAGGCGGTACTTATGGAAACATGATAAGCATGTTTTCCATCCCTGTGTCTAGTGACTTCCTTAGAAGTCTTTTTCTGAACTTAAATTCCTTTGGAATTGCTATAGAATCAGATTTGCTTCATTGCCAATAGAATAAGGATGCCTGCCCCAGTTCCAATCACTCCCCAAACCAGCAAAATCCTTATCTTGAATATGTAAATGTTCCAGGCAGTCACCGGGGACTTGGTCAACCCAGGCTGTTCCTCTGATAATCTCTCCCATCCTTTTTTCCTTTTTTTTAATATGGCCGCACCCACAGCATATGCAAGTTCCCGGCCAGGGATTGAATCAAGCCGAAGCTTCGGCAATGCTGGATCCTTTAACCCAGTGCACTGGGCAGGGGATACAACCCATGCCTCTGCAGCTACCCCAGTGGCTGCAGTCAGAGTCTTAACCCACTGCGCCACAGAAGGAACTCCCCCCCCCACTCTTAATGCCTTTCTACTAAGGACTGCAACATTCATCTTGTGACCTGAATTTCCGTGTTCTGTTCCTCTTTTGATCTTGGGTAAGTCATATAACCTCTCTGAATCTCAGCTACTTGCTTCAAAGGATGGGGCTAGTGATGCCTAAATTGCATGGGTGTTGTACAAATTAAGGCTAATGATTTAAAAGTACAGTGTCTAACTTCTAGACTTACAGTAAAAATGTAATAATTTAGATTTTTTATTATTCATCAACTCCTTTATTCATTTACGCAACATTTATTGAGCACATTCTATGGGCCAGGCCAAGTACTAACAAAAGACAACCACTTCTCCCCATCAAGAAACAAAATAAATAAATAAATAAACAAAATATATATGTAAATATAGAGAAGGTGTTAGGTGGTGATTCGAGGCAATGGAGAAAAACAAATGCGGAGTGCCAGGGAGGGGGTTGGGGAGCTGTTTCAAGCTTATAAAGGGCAGCCAGCAAAGCTCAGTGATAAAGTGACACTTGAATAGAGACTTGAAAGAGTTAAGAAGGAGTGAACCATGCTGATAGTTGGAAGAAGAGCAGGGCAGTCCAAGGAACAGCAAGCACAAAAGCATGCCTTGCATTTTTAGGGAATAAGGGTGCCAGTGTGGCTTGCAGCCATAGACAATGCAAATGGGTGGGGCCATGTTCCAATTAAACTTTAAGATGCTGAAATTTTAATTTCATGCACTTTTCATACCACAAATTTTTTAATTTTATTTTCAAATCTTTAAACATGTATAATAATATGTAAAAAAAAGTTTAAAATTAAGGTGGTTCATCAGCCATATAAAAATAGATAGCAGGCTGGAACTGGACCATGGGCCACAGTTGGCTGACCCTGACCTACGGTCTTTGAAACCATCGTGAGGCTTTCACTGAGAGAGATGGAGAATCACTGAAGTGTACTGAGCAGCAGAGGCGCATGGCCTGATTTGCATATTAAAAGGATCCCTTTGGCTGCCATGTTGAATGGGGGCAAAGCAGGATTATTATACTACTTCAGGCAAAGGGTGATGGTGCTTTGTCACAGGATGGTACTGAGAGAAGTGGTGAGAAATGGCCAGCTAGTGGACATATTCGAAAGTCTACCTTGAATATTTTAAGATTTTTACATGTATGTTCATAAGTGGGATTGGGCTCTACTTACTATTTCTCATATTATTCTTGCCTTGCTTTGTTAAAATGGTGCTAGTGGTCCTATGGAAAGAATATGTATGTGGGGTGTTCGTTATATTTCTTTACATTTACTGAAGAATTTTGCAAATATAAGGCTTTCCTCTTCCCTGAATGACTGATAAAAATCACCTATGAAACCATCTGGGCCTGATTTGTTTTTTGGGTTTTTTTTTTGTGTGGGGGGGTATTTTACAGATTCTATTTCCTTAATGCTTATGAGACAAATCAAGTTTTCTATTTCTTCTTAAGTAAACTTGAAAATGCTTTCTAGGAAGTATTTATCCATATGCCACAAAATTTTTAATATTTTGTCATAAAACTGTTTATAATGCCCTCTTATCATTTTAATCTTTACTATATCTGTCATTATAACCCTTTTTAATTCCCATGATGTTCTATTTGTGTTTTTTTTTCTTGTTCAGTTTCACCAGAGGTTAATTGATTTTAGTTGTCTTTTCATGGAATCAACGTTTGCCTTTGTTGATCGTTTTAACTACATGTGTTTCTACTTATTGCATTCCTGCTTTAATCTTGTTTCCTTCCTTCTTTTTAGGGTGTATTCTATTTTCTTTTTTCTAGCTTCTTGTTTAGGACTCAGCTCATTAATTTTAAAGGTATTCTTCTTTTTTTTTTTTTTTTAAGGTATTCTTCTTATAGAAGTTGTAAGACCATACTTGTCCCTCTAAGTACTACTTGAACTATGTCCAGTGAGTTTTGATATGTAATATATTCTTCATTGTCTGTAGGCATTTTATAATTAATATTATGATTTATTCTCTGATCCATTAACAATATGTTTTAAAGTGTCTAAACCTATGACACTTAGTCACCTACATTTGTATTGATTGCATGTGTAGTCTATATGATATCACTTCTTGAAAATTTTACATCTAATTTACAGGCTTTGTCATCACTACTAACTCAACTGTCCCTAAAATCTCATTTTCAGTCACTCCGTTCAGTAGTATCTCCTACCTTCCCAGCTTACTTATATTGCTACACCCATTGCAATGATTCTCTGACCACATAAAGACCGCTAACACAATTACCCTACCTACCACTTTTAAAACTGACATCTAATTTCATTTCATTTCATTTTTTGGCTGTGCTCGTGGCATGTGGAAGTTCCCAGACCAGGGATTGAACTGGAGCCACAGCAGTGACCCAGGCCATAGCAGTGACAATGCCAAGTCCTTAACCCATAGGCACTCAGGGAGCTCCTAAACTGTCACCTCTTGATACCATCCCTTTTCTTACCCATCATGTCTTCCACAGCCTAGCATCGTGACCTTTAACATACTCACAATGAACTCCCTCATCCATTTCTCTCCTCTGACAAAACCTGAACACTGCTCCAATGCAACTCTCTAGAGCTTGCATTTATGCAGCTAAATGTGGCTGGAGAAATATATAAATGATCCCCTTTTCTTACATGAAATTTAGGGTCACAAATCTCAAGTGTATACTCAGTGCTGCCCAAGAATAGAATTCTTCCCTATAGACTCTCCTTTCCTGGCTTCAATGGGTGATCAATCTGGAGTCTGAGTAACACTTAAGAATTACCCAGAGCACTGGGATCCCATGCCCTCTTACCTGCTCAAGGACTTTTTCCTGCAATTAACCCCAGTGTTCTGCAAAATCCATATTCTACCACATACTAGATAATACCCTCAGCACACAGATAGGACATAATCATTCCCATCCTAAAGAAGCAAAAGCTGTTTTAGTCCCCACATACCTATCCAGCTCCTGTCCAATTTCTCTGCTCCCTTTTAAAATATAACTTCTTTAAAATGTTGTCTATTTTCCCAGTCTTAATTGCTCAGTTATCCTCTCTTAACCCTTCCCCTCCAAAACAGTCAGGCTTTTCTCATCATTTAGTATTATCTAGAAGGTCATTGACTATAATGGAGATATATGGAAATGGATCATTACTTGAAAAAAAGTATACAGGATACGTTAACATCTTCACTGTAAAACGTCATTTTTTTACAGAAGAACAGTCTATTTCACTGCCTTTAATTGATGTAATTTAACTTCTATTTCAAATATGCTAGAGGGAAATATGTCAAGGGAGAAAAATATGAGTATACAGTGGTTAAAAACGAAATAAAAACCCCTAATAACCCTTTCTGAGTGCCCTGGTCCATATATACATCTTCAAAATTATTTTCAATTTTTTATTAAACTGTGGTTTATTGTTTATCTTCACTAGTGCTACAGCATAGGATTTCTTCAAGGCTGTCCTCAGGAATTAATGTTAATGCGTTTTACATGATCTTCTCTTTTAATGATTCTTACACTTATCTCCAAATATTTATTCAGCTTGGAAGCATATCAGAGGTTGAAACTTTGCTATTAGTAAAATACCAGAAAATACCATAAAACAGGCTCAGAGCCAACACCACTCCCAAAGTGGTCTGCGAATTCTGTGGAAATTCTCCATTAAAATGAAGCCTCAGTGTAACCTAAGGATCCAGCTGGATCCTCCTGCATGTGGATATTGTTGCCCCATCATTTGATGAAGAGACTATTCTTTCCCTTTGTGTGCTCTTGGTGCCTCGTCAAAGATAAGTTGACTGTATATGTGTACGTTTATTTATGGGCTCTCTTTTCTATTCCATTGGTCTGTCTTTATGGCAATACTAAAGTGTTAATAACTGTAACTTTGTAAGGTAATTTGAAATCAGAAAGTGTGGTGCTTCTAGCTTTGTTCTTCTTTCAAAAGATTGCTGTGGCCTTTTGGGGTCTTCTGTGGTTCTATGTAAATTTTAGGATTTCTTTTTCTCTTTCTACACAAAATGCCATTGAGATTTTGATAGGAGTTGCACTGAATCTGTAGATCATTCTAAGTAGTGTGAACAATTTAACAGCATTAAGTCTTCCAACCCATGATTATGGGATATCTTCCATTTTTTCATGCTTCTTTAATTTCTTTCATCAATAGTCGGTAGTTTTCAGTGTACAATTCTTACCTCCTTGGTTAAGTTTATTCCTAAGTATTTTATTCTTTCTCATGCTGTTGTAAATGAGACTGCTTTCTTAACTTCCTTTTTGGATAATTCATTATTAGTATATAGAAATGCAATAGGTTTTTATATTAGTTTTATACTCTGAAACTTTACTGAATTTGTTTATTAGTTCTGGGGGGTGGGTGTTATAGAGTCTTTGTGGTTTTCTAAAAGGTCATGTCACCAAGAGTTAATCTTACTTCATCTTTCCTGATTTGAATATCTTTTATTTTCCTCGCCTGATTGCTCTGGCTAGGATTTCCAGAACTATGTTGAATGGAAGTGTTGAGCACAGGGCATCTTTGCTTTTTTCATTCAGCCCTAAAACTAAGGGAATCCTGCAAAATGTGACAACATGGATGAAACGAAGGACATTATGCTCAGTTAAATAAGCCAGTCACAGAAGTACAAATATGTCATGATTCTACTTTATATGAGTTATCTAAAATAGTCAAGCTCATAGAATTAAAGAACAAAATGATGGTTTCCAGGGACTGGGGAGATAGTTATTAATCAAGAGGCCTAAGCCTTTAATTAAGAAAGATGAATGAATTCCAGAGATCTGCTTATAAACCTAAAAGGATTTATGCTTATAGGTAAAAGGATTTTGTATTGTATACTTGAAAATCTCTTAAGAGGGTAGATCTCATGTTAAGTATTCTTACCACAAAAAAAAAAAAAACCTGAAACACACCCACACCCACACATATGCTGGAGGTGGTCTTCAGATGGTTCTTTTTGCCTTAAGTCCAAACCTGAACCTCAAATCTTGTCTTAGTTGAAGAGAAAACGCGGGTCTAAGACACACCTGGAAAGGGCAGGGAAAAAACATCCAAACAGAACAAGAAAGCATTTTGCCAGCAATGCCTGGAGAAGAGCCTATCAAGTCTCCAGACACAGAGAAAACACAGGGAAGCTCGAGCCTAGGAGACAGAGGCCAGGGCCTCTAGAGTTGGTCCTAGGCCCCTCTCAGCTTCAGCAGCCTCAGGAATAGAATAAGAAAAAAAAAAAGGGAGATGATCCCATCCTTTTTGCTTCACCCTCTTCATGGAATCCTATGAAAAAGTGTCAAAGCCATGTGCCCTCAGGCTTTGAACAAGGCATATTGTCTCTACCCACCATCACAAGGCACTACTTAGTACCTCTGAACTTGATGAATTTAGACCAACATTCCTCTTCCATAATACTGGAATTAGGAGTTAATAGTGGTGGCTCAGCGTTAACTAACCCAAGTAGGATCCATGAGGATGTGGGTTTGATCCCTGGCCTCGCTCAGTAGGTTAAGGATCTGGTGCTGCCGTGAGCTGTGGTGTAGGTCACAGACATGGCTCAGATCTGGCACTGCTGTAGCTGTGGCATAGGCGGGCAGCTACAGCTCCAATTTGACCCCGAGCCTGAACTTCCATATGCCGCAGGTGGGGCCTTAAAAGGAAAAAAAAAAAAAAAAGGAGTGTAAGTAGAGGACCTCCATATCTCTGGAACAATGATCCTTAAACAGAGACACTTGTTAACTATGCAGACCCCAGCTCCAGGACCTGACAGGAATGGTATCCAAATATATATGCACTTTTAAATACAGCCTGACAATTCTACTAGAGACAGTCATGGTCCAGGAAAAGTCACTTTGCAAAAAAATATTTTAGATGGTATAACTGGGCAGGGAATGGCCTGTTTGCAAATGAATTAAGTCGTATCCAAATTGCACAAGGTGGGTCTCTTCAACTGCACAGGAAATGTTTTATTGTGAAACGATGAACACGCAGTTCATGTTCAACATGGAGGTGCAAACGTACGGAGTTCAAAAGCACTGAAATATAAAGACATTTATAGAGTTACAAAACAATCATTTTAATATTTAACGCTTGAGTTTAAAAATTGTGATATGCGTTAATTACCCATAACTCACTGAGTAAATTTGTAGAAACATAGAGAACTCCCACTCCCTCAGTAAATACCAAGAAATTCAACATCAGCCCTGCACATAAGCTCTGGGAAAGGTGGGAAAGCGAAGAGTGTTCTGACCCTGAAATGTCTATCTGTTCTTGTTCAGTCCTTCCCTCAGTGACTTCCTTTACTGAATTCAAACCATATTTTCTATCACTCCCATGCCATAGTTGCTATTAGTGTTTCATGGTGTTTTCTAGTACGTTAAGATCTTATTATCCTGCCAGTCTGAAGGCAACTCCTGGTTCCATTTTAACACTAGAATCATTTTCTCATGCTCACCACAGTCCATTAGTTGGTTTTTAGCTTTTGCTTTTAGTGCTTTTGTATTCCTAATTACTTCTTAATGGTTTAAGACCTTATTAATTTAGTTTTACTCTGGCTTTAGAAACATCTTACTTTAACTTGTACAATTTCTGAATATTACTCTGATAGTCTCTGTTCAGCAAAAAAGAGCCCATACCCCTCAGACTAATTATCATCCTCAAAGCACAAAAGACCTGCATTTAAGCAATGCTTTCTTAAGGGAGCAGAGAAACTGCTGTTATCAATGGCAAAGTGATGTTTTGACCATCTGGAGGCCAGGTATTCTTTGAAACCATGTTTCTATGGATTGTTGGTGTTCTGTGACCTAGGACAGGGGTTTAGGCATTTCCATGGAATAATGGTGATCATGCTGATCTGCAGAAATTGTGTGAGATCTAATTTTCTCATTTATATGGTTTTAGCAATAAAAGTTATTCTTTTCATTATGAAAGTTATACACTCAGAGTTCCCGACTAGCATCCATGAGGATGCGAGTTCAATCCCTGGCCTCGTTCAGTGGGTTAAGGATCCGGTGTTGCCACGAGTTGTGGTGTAGGTCGCAGACACGGCTCGGATCCTGTGTTGCTGTGGCTGTGGTGTAAGCTGGCAGCTACAGCTCTGATTGGACCTCTAGCGTGGGAACTTCCATATGCCGAAGGTGTGGCCCTAAAAAGACCAGAAAAAAAAGGGGGGAATGTATATATGTGTGTGTGTGTGTATATATATGTATGTGTCTGTGTGTGTGTGTGTGTGTGTGTGATTCGATCACTATGCTGTATAGCAGAAATTGACATAACATTGTAAATCAACTATAATTAAAATTAAAAAAATTTTTTTTTTAAAGCTCATGAGTAAGGGAAAGACATCCTTACTCTCTCGGCTGGAATGGAATTCTGCAGGCCAGGGAAAAAGAAAGAATTGTGAGGACAAGCAGGAGAGAGTACATGCTGTTGGGTTGGGAGAGGGCCATGTCCCAGGAGCAGACAAGTCTCCCTGTGAGATGTGAGGGTAGGGTCACTGACCTCTGGCCCTGTGGCAAGGGGACAGATCAGGGAAGTGCAGCCTGTAAAGTAGAGCTGGCTGCGTGGCTCACTGGGAAAACTGACTCGTGGATTTTCCTTCTCTTAAGCATGATGCAGAGGCATCCCAGTGCTTTCTATACATCCCAATACAGGAAGGACGTGAGGACAGAGGGACTCAAGGGGACCACTAGGTAAGGAATGGTGGGTATGACCCAATGACCTGCATGCACACTTCAACTCAGATAGGATGGACTGATGTGTCACATGGCAGGGTAGATATGTGAAACAGAGGACAAAATGGGTCTCTCTGTCACCCTGACACATGCTGCCTTCTTCAGAGTTCAGGCACAGCCCCAAGGAAGGGAAGAAACCCCGAACTGACCCATGGTAATTTTTGCCCTTGTGGAGATTGGGATTTTAAAATAAAAATTAGTGTTTTTTTAGAAAATGGAGTTACATATCATGTTTGGAGAGTGAAATTAATTTACATCTAGAATGTCATACTTTGACTTCCTGTAACTACATCTACACCTTGCAGGTTTTTCAGATATTACTTAGATTTACATGGTGACCTTTGGCTCCTCAATTTCCTAATCCTTATCCACTTATGGAGCCATTTTTCATGGTATCTACACAATATTTGCAGCCTTTCTAATATTTTCTCTTTCTAATGCATTCCCTCCATGTATCATTAAATTATTCAGGAAAAGTTCCTCCAGGGAACAAGTCTTACTTGAATCCAATCAATTGCTCTAAGTATGTATAACCTTGAAAGGGGTAATATAAAAATCATGAAAAATAATGCAAATCTGCTACGTAGAGAAAATCTGATCATCAGTAGCAGGCCTGTTTAAAGGGCACTCGGAGAAACTGGTTATATATCACTAACTGCACGGAAAGATCGCTGCAAAGGAAGCTTCTTTTTTTTTTTTTACTTTTTTTAACTTTTTCTTTTTTTAAATTTTTTGAGGGCCACACCTGCTACATATGAAAGTTCCCAGGCTAGGGGTTGAATCATAGCTACAGCTGCCAGCCTACCCCACAGCCACAGCAACACCAGACCCAAGCCGTGTCTGAAATCTACACCACAACCTACGGCAATGCTGGATCCTTTGCCCACTGAGCGAGGCCAGGCATTGAACTCGCATCCTCAGGATAATAGGTTCGTTACCTCTGAGCCACAATGGGAACTCCCCAAAGGAAGCTTCTAAATGTTAGCTAATATTTCCTTTTGTTAAGGACAGGACTCAGGGAAAAAACTCAGTCAAGTCTATCAAATCTAGGGTAATTCGTTAATCACTTGTAATGATAATGATTATCCTATCCTCCAAACACCCAAGTTTCACATATAAAACCTCCACTGTGTATTTTTTTCATATCTCTTAAACACATTAAATTGTCAAGTCTCTTATCTCAGGCCACATGTATTTCCAATGGACACAGACATGATAATATAGTATCAGCTTCATCAATGCCCTCAGAGAGATGTTTCAAGACCGCATAAACTGAGATGAAAACCCAACTAAAGTATAAATGAAATGATCTGTGAAATGTTGACATTAATTGAAAATGGTAGGGAGGGGTAAGAATCACTGCTTCATGTGTAATGATAAAAAGTCACACGGAAAACACAGAAGTAAATAATATTAACCAAATGATCCTTGTATTTTTTAAACAAAAAAACCTGAAAATTTTATGTTTCCGTATTACCAAAATTTAGCTCAATCAAACTTCTTGGGGGAAAAAATAAATAACTGATTGTGTTCATTTTCAAAAATGTTTAATTCACGTATAGCCCTACCTACATACAGAATTGTCTTCATTTTTACAAACTAAATATTCCAAGTAAAATCGGTATTTTGGAAAGTAGCAAGACTTTCCCATAAATTCTGATTCACACTCCCAATGGTCTCCTATTACAACTATAATTAACAGATATTATGCATCTGGCATGTGCAACCTGCAGATGTTAATGCTTTATACTAATGATGTCAGCAATTTTCCTGTTAATTTGTATTTTACTACCACAGTTAAATGACCTAAGTATCTGCAGCCCTTCCATGCAAGTTTTGTTCTGCATATTAACATGTAGCAGGCAAGAAGACAAGGCTGCCCACTTGCAATGGACTTGGCCAATAACTAAACAAATTTACAACAGGGGAACATCAACCCCAAGTACCGCAACCTTCACTGGAGGATGCAGACATTGTTTAGTCCTAGTCCATCTCGGAAAGAATGACTATGGTATGTTTCTATTTTTTTCAAACATATCTATGTTTTTTTGAAAAGACAACATAAAAATAACACGTGTTCATGTACAGCCAATTTCCCCCATGAGTTTTCCCCCATGAGTTTTGATTGTATTTTCTCAAGAACTTGGACAAATGCTTTTGCTATGACACCTTTGCTAAGCTGCAACAAATTCCAGCATTTCAATAGGGAAAAACTGCCACCTAACATTACAGTATACAGACTCCGTTTTGCTTGTCATTTTGGGAATGAGCAATGCTTTGGTTAGATGGATGCATATGCAGAAACTTTCATTTATTTTTCTTAAAGAAAAGGCTTTGAAACTTGTTAGAAAACTGGTTATTTTTGAAAACAAGTGAAATTCAAGCAGCTCCTAGACTAGGTTTTGTGACATCATGGGGCAGTTTATAACTTTTCATTAGGATTCTTGGCATACCGTGGTCCAGAAGTCAACCATACTCAAGTCCTTCCAAGCAAATACAGTCAGATACAAAGGTTGGACATCCATAATCATAATGAACTGGCCAGGGGCCATAATGCAGGGTCACCTTACACTGAGTAGCCAAATGATGCTTGTAGATCTCAGCCATATGCCTTTATTGTGCCAAATAATCAGAGCATATGTAATGTCCCTGTCTAATTAACAGTTAGCCTAAATTCCCAGCATCTAGTAAAAACGTGTCAAGGACATTTGAGAAAATTTCCCAGTATAGGTGCAAATTTGTGGATACTACTTCTCCCCCCCTCCTATTTTCAGTGTTCCCTCTTATCCTTCCACAAGAAATTGATTTACAGCCCAATTCAGAGAAGCATTATGCTCAGAAAATAGCCATTATTTCTCTGCACAAAAGTGAGAACCACCCTTCTGGATCCACCTCCAGGTATAGAAGCCCACGATTCCAGCCCTGGTTTGCTTTGGTGGAACTTGATTGCTGAGTGGCTGAAAACAGCAAATGGTTAGAGCCAGAGACTACTGGAGAGCATGGAAGGCAATGCAGCTTTTAAATAAAAGGGGGTGGGGGAGTAAGACGAAAGGGGAGGCAATTACACAGGAAAGACTCAATTACACTGCCTGGCATAAAGTAGGCAACTGAGAAATAGTATTTTAGGAAGGAACCAAAACAGAAAATGAGAGATGGTCCTTGCTCCCCATGAGTAAGTGCCCTCAACTTAGATTACTCTGCGGTGTAATGTAGAGAATATTGGCAAACTCTGCCACAAATATTTGCATATTAAGCTGTATAACATTGACGACAGACCCTCGGACTTTGAATCTGTTTCTTCACCTGGAAAACGGGATGGGGCAATAATGTATGAATCGCCTGGCCATCCAGGTGTGTGCAGATGAGTGTGTATAGGTGTGCATATGCACACATGAGGAAACAATGGTGTCATGTCTGTACCTGCCTTGTAAACTAGGTGATATACAATGCAACATCGCTTTCGTATTTTCAACATTTTTTCTTTCAAAGTTGATTTAGATCAAGTCTCACTCATGCCAGTTCTTTCTGGTTCATATATTTTATGGCAATACGTAGTGCTAAGAAATCCTGCCTTTTTATATCGAGGTTAAGAGGAGTGAGAAATATGTCAAACTGAAATACTTTTCCACAGTTTCAATGAGGTTATAAGGTTAAAAATATAATTCAAAGATTAATTGGATCAGGTGGGTCAATAAAATGACTCTTGCATTATACAGTAAGCTTTTGCAAGACAAAGGAAAAGTCTAAATCTATGCCAGCCTAGAATATTAACAGGTGCATTAGGATCATGCCCTAAGAAATCAATTATTTTTTAACAGCCTTAAAATATGTCTTTGCCCTTTTAAGCTCTTGTTAAGGATGTGATGCTGGAAGCTGTTGGGTAGAACAGAATTCTTACTATGGTTGTGAAAAAAAAGAACACTAAGTAATATCTGCAAGCTCAAAGGCATGTGCTAAGAATCACTTTAGACGGATTTTAATTTTTCTTCTGAATCTGAAGAAAAAATTTAAATATAGCATGTTTACTTGGAAATAGTCTGATGATATTATAAAAATGAAGTAACAGCTAACTGTCCATATTGAGAAAGTTGTCAATTTTAAAAATTGAGAATTCACTGTTAGATATCCTTTGAGAAAGATAAAAACTGTGTAAAACCAACTGGACTGGTCATACATATGTGTATATTGTTTCAATGTAAAAAAATATTTTTCTCGTAAAATTGTACTGTTTTCAAACTTATCGACAAGTTGCTGTTTTGAATATCCTCTTATATTTTAAATCTTTACATTATTTATTGTTATATCCCCTTTTAAATTCCTAATACTTTCTTTTATTTTTGCCAGCTCTCCTATTTTTCCCTTGAGTAATCTTGTCAGATGTTTACTCATTTTCAAAAGAATAACTTCTGGGTTTGCTGATTTGCTGACCTAACCCGGAAATACTTTTCTATTTAATTTCTGTTTATATTGTTCTTCCTTCTTCTGTTTACTTTATTCTTCTCCTGTATGTGTGAGTTGAACACAGCACACTAATTCTCAGCTTTATTTTATATATAATACTTTATGGCTAACATTTTCCATCAATGTGCCAATTTAGCTGCATTGTTCACTTTTGAAATGATGTGTTCTTCTTGTCATTTAATCATCACTCAGTCATAATTTCCATTAGGTTTGTTTCATTGACTCTTGCGTTATTGAAAAGTACAATTTTCATTATTAAACATATGAAAAAGTGATGACTTGGGCTCTCCAACTGCTATTTATTTTGTTTAATACTGTTGTAATCATAAAATTTGATCTGCATGATATAAATTCTTTAGTCAGCGTTTTGATTTCTTTTGCAGCCTAGTCCAAGGTAATATTTTGGGTAAATAGTCCATGTGTGCTTGAAAAAGATGTATTTTCATATAATGTTTTTGCCACGCCCACTGCATGTGGAAGTCCCCAGGCTACAGCAGTAACCAGAGCCACAGCAGTGACATTGCAGGATCCTTAACCCACTGAACTGCAAGGGAACTCCAAAAAAGATGTGTTTTCTATTTGTTGGCTGAGATGCCCTGTACTGTCCATGAATCGAGTTTGTTTATTGAGTTGATCAAAATTTCTGTGTTCATATTATTTTTTCCATTTTTATTTTTATTTGTTCTTTTTCAGAAAAATGACTCTCCATTCATTACAACTTTTAGATTTTTGTTTACCTTTTCATCATTTTAAACATACTTATTTTATAGTCTTTTCCAAATCATTCTGTTATCTGCGTTTCTTGGTTTGCTAAATCTGTAGTTTTTTATATCAGTTGGCTCTTGCTCGTGGTGGCTGGTTTCATCATCTGCTTTGTATTTCTCTTTATGTGGCTAATCCACAGTTTTAGGTTGCTCTATTTGTTTTTTATTTTGTTTTTCTCATTGACTCTTATGTGCCTTGGTTGCAAAAATGCGCTTACAAAGTGGTTTTGTAGTTCCTTTTAGGGAGGTTCACCATACAGATTTTAATGGCCCTTGTCCCATTTTTACTTTACTTTGAGAGCTTTTAGGATTTATCATACAAGCATTATGAGATTGGAACCCATGCCTATACCTGGCATATGTCTGGGATTTCTCACGGGTGATTTTTCTATTTCTTCCCACACAATATGAGCAAGCAGACAGAAGCTGAGTTTACTTGCTGCTTTCAAGGCCAAAAGGTGAAATTTTTCCAATGTCCTTTTAAAAGCTGTTTATTAATAATAATAATAAACATTGAAAAGAACATTTATGACTATGCAGCTTGAAGAAGTTTTACAAACTGTCATTTGTGTAACCAGTACCCTAATAATAATAATAGAATGGAATATTACATATATTCCAGAATCCCCCTCCACCACATCCCTTTCCATTCACTCTTTTCCCACTACCAAAGTTAACCATTGTTCTGATTTCTAAGGTCAGAAATTAATTTGGTCTGTTTTTTGAACTTTATATAAATGGAGTCATATGGTATATACTCTATTGTGTCTTTTTTTCTGTTGACATGATGTTTCTGAGATTCCTCAATGTTGTCCCATGTAGTTGGATTTCCTCAGTTTTCACTGCTGCATTGTATTCCTTTGCGTGAGACTATATGACAATTTATCCATTCCACTGTTGATGGTCATTAGGGCAATTTCTAATTTGTAGCATGTCCTTTTTTAAACACGCTAAGATCAGCTCTCTCTCCATATAGATATGTACACACACACACACACACACACACATATATACACATATACATAATATAGTCCAAATATATATATATATAATATAGTCCAAAGTTATTTATGTGTATATATACATGCAGATAACTTTTGAACTCTATTTTATCCAAAATCTGTATATGCTTATCAAGGGATATAGGCCTGTCCATATTTGCTTAGTCCTCCTCAAGCCACGTTTCTTTCCTGTACTCCATGTTGTCTGAAGCCTTGCCTGACTCTTTTTCCTGACTAGGTAGGTCTCTCACTCCTACCTCATCCTTGCTTTGATAGAGCAAAAGTCTATGACAATAGTAATCCCACCCTGCCGTTATTTCTGTATATGCTTTCTTCTTACTGGATTATGAATTCTTTAAAGACACAAGCTGTGAATTCTTTTCCCCAGTACTTACAATACTGGGGGTGAGGGGGTGGAGCCAGAATGATGCACACACTGAAAAGACAGATATTTCCAAAAGTTTACCTTTATCAAGCTTTTTTCCAACTTTCATGGGGAAACTTTTGGAGAGTATTCTAACAAAACAAAGCCAGAACACTCCTGGGTATACATCTAAATACACCTGTTACAAATGTGTATGCAAATATGCATTGACATATATCTCAAAAGAAGAAATCTGACAATTTGCATAAGACTCTCATATCAAAATGCTATTGTTGAGCCTGAATACTGCCTTGAGTATAGCCAAGCAGTGAAGTAGAAACTCCAAATATTAATTGTTGAATTTGATAAAGAAGTTCAGCCAAGTGGCTAATTTATGTCAACATTTTTGCTTTTACTTTGAAAGCAATGGTCACTTCAATTCTCCACTTGTCACAAGCCATAGATGAAAGACAAGGAATACTGCCGGCATGATAAAAAGAGGATTTATTTAAATGAAATGCTTTCTACAGCAGCCTACTTTTATACTCCTCGCAATAAAATCTTAGGGCCAGTGGAGGAATGTGGTTACTTAGCAACTACTGTGTTGATTCTCTCTATCCAGGTATGATGTAAAATAAATAAAATCTGGAATTCTGTATATTTCAGTACAAATCAAACCCCACATTCTGCCAGCACTAGGAAGTTACATCAAATAAACCACACCCACTCTCCAAAAATAAATAAGAAAATAAACTACCATGCCAGCAGTAGCCCTGCACCTCTCTCCACTAACCTTGACTCATGACAGCTTAAAACTACACCTTTTATCATCAGAAGAAATGATCAAAATACAGGTATGAGCAATGCAGTAATGACAACGAATTCAACACAATAATACCTTTAAGAGAAGGCCGACTTTTCTCCAAGGAATGCTAATGGCCAAATAAACATGGGAGCCTCAAGGCACTATCACAAGCTTACCAACACTGCTATCAGAGGTCAGGCCATTCAGAATAGTAAAATGAAAATTTTGCCAAGGTATTTCAGTATATAGTTGGGGAGGGAGATGCTCACATGACCTTAGCATAGGCTCTAGATGGGTAAGGACCACACGTATCACAGTCACCACGGCATACCCAGCACCTAGTACCCAGTGCGTAGTGCGTGGGAGGCTTTCAGTAAATGAATGAATGATTTTGAGAGGAAATTCTTTCCAGAATAATTAGTGAGTGAGCAAAGGAAAAGCTGAACACAATTCATAGCTGCTTTCCAAGCTGAGAGCATTAAATAGCTGTGAGATGAAAGAAAATAGGGATTATCAAACAAGAACTTGCCCCCATGTACTTGTCATTTTACAATTTTAAAACCCTTTATTGTTCGTTATCTCAAAGACACCTGACATAGCTCTGAGAGGCAGGGCAGATGTGATCCTCACCTGCAATTTACAGATGCCCAGCAACAGTAGTAATGTTGTGGACATTTTATTAGGAATGCTAAAACCAAAAGAATGTGTTTTTACTTAGTTAAGTGTAACCTCACGTGTGACGTGGTCCTTTATGCAGCACGTCTCCTCCACTTCCTAAGGCTTATGGCCTAGAAAGTCTCACTTAGCCTCACCTTTTTCCTAGGTACCTTTATAGTACAGAGTTGAAAGAAGCCTGTTTAATCACATTCATATTAGAGAATCCTTGGAAGCAGGCATATTAATGGTGGCTGGCTTTCCAGATGCATCAGTGGAGAGTTGTATGGGGAAAAGGGCAGAGATCATCCCTGCCCTGGAAATCAGGCACAGAGAGATAGGAAAGCCCTTGTTATGTGAGAGATTAAGCAGACACATGACAACTACCATATTTGAATCCCCCAATCCCTCATTTTTAGAATTTTCTTATTTAAAATTTCAATAAGCCTCTTCTGCCTCCGCAACATATTTCGGCTTTCTTGTATTTGCCAAGAAAGTTTTCCTAAACTTGCACTCCAGAAATACCCAGGTTAAGTTCATCCTTTTCGCTTAGCTCCTGAAAGGGATAGGATAAAAGTAGTTTAGGCACTTGGTGCGGTCACCTCAGCTAGGTGGAACCAATGCCAACACTGCAACAATCTTATTCTTGTTATACTTTAGATGCACAAGGTTAGCCCTTAACATCTGTGAGTCTCTCCAACTGGCCCTGCTGACATGAATAATTCCCATAGTAAACATACTTTAAGCTCAAGCTGGGACCCTTGCTGCAAAATGTTTGTTGTTATAATATTGGACACCATGCAAATCTGTCCCACTGTAAATTTACAACCATCAGCGGCGAACAGCCTACCACATCCCTTTAATCAACGCTTTACAAACATCAACACAGTTCACCAACCCCAGTACCACCACTTACGCCCCTCCCTCTCACAGATGATCTTACCTGCTGCTTTACAGAGAAAATGTAAGTCACCAAATGGGAATTCTCATATCTCTCTGCTGGCAAACATATATTCACACTTAATCCACACTCCATTTCTACCACCTTTAACATGAGAAGAGCCACTCTCCTAATCCATGACCAAATTCTCCACCTATGATAGGATCCCATCTTTTTCAGCATCCCTCACCTCATGTGAGTAATCATCCCTTCTCTCTTTTATATATTCGATCTCTCCTCAAATAGAGTCTCCCATTAAAAAAAATTAAAACCTCACTGAACCTCCTATTCCTTCTGATTACTCTCCCCTAGCTTTTCCTTTCACAACCAAATCTCTCAAAAGAGTCCTCTGTACTCGTGATCTGTCCCCATCCATCCCCCATACTCTCAATCAGGCTTTCAGCCACATCACAGCTGAAATCACAGACGACATCCATGTTGCTAAAGCAAATAGAAGGTTTGCAGCTCTCATCTTACTTTACTTCAACAACATTCAGTTTCAGTGGCCGTGTCTTTCTTTTGAGACATTCTCTTATCTTGGAGAATCTAACACATTATTTTTAATTTTTCCTTTCCTTTCTGTCAATGAATATTACAGTACATCATGACTTGCTTCTAAGCTCACTTCTTTCCTTGTTCCCAAGTAAAGTCACCCACACTCATGGCTTGAATCACCACCTGTATAGAGATGGCTCTCACTTTTTTACCCCAAAGTAGACCTCTTTCTGAGCATCAGTTCTGTACTTTCAGTTGCTTATTTGAAATCTCTTCTTGAATGTCTCAAAGGTACTTCAGAATCAACATATTTAAAATAGAGCTCATGAGCTACCTTTATCAAAATTTCATCTTTTTTCTGCTGTTAGGGAACAGTCTGCAGTTAAGAGCACCTCTGTCCAACCTGTGATATAAGCCAGAAATTCACGAGTTGTCCCTGTCATTTCTATCTCCTGTACTCCTACATCTAATAATCACCAATTCTCATTTATTTTACCTCTAAATGGGATCTTCCCACCAACCACTATCTCCACCATTACTGCTCTGGTGAAAACTGCCATCATAACTCTCCTAAACTTTTGTAATAACCTGCTAATTGCAGCTACTGTGGTTCCTTTCCAATCCATTCTCTTCCTGTAGTCAGGATAAATTTTTCAAAGCTGGAAAGCATTCTATTACTCTGTTGCTTAAAACTTTTCAATGGCGTCTCTTTGCTATTAGGATAAAGAAAAATGACACTCCTAATATATTCTATATGGTCCTACCCCCACCTCCCTTGCATCAGATCACCCTTACTCCCTGTGCTCCAGCTATACTGGCACCCTTCTGGTCTATGTTTCCTCTTATCACAGGGCTTTGCTCGTATTGCCACCCTGTCCTCGGCTACCACCCTCTTCTTTTTACCCACTTATACTTCATGTCTCAGGTCCATTACCTCTTTCTCAGAAAGTCCTCTCCCTAATCATAAGATTCATTATTGCAGCATTTGTCCCCACCTACTATTTTACATTTGTTTTTTTATGACGAATGATTCTCTTCACCCACAGGGACTATAGGCTCCAAGAGGCTACAAAACATGACTATCTTGCCTACATATCCTCAGTACTTGGCTACGAAGCAAATTGACATATAGTAGATTTTGAAAAAATATGTATTGAATGAACACTTAAATCGATCAGAATAATGAGTAAAGTTGGGGAAGACACTAACTACCATAAATCTTGATTAAAATAATACATTATATATATAGTGAAAATAGATAGCTCTTTGCTTGATAAAGGGCAAGGACAGTTCCTTGTTGTATAGACACTATATGTGACATGACATTAATTACCAGGGAGTTCCAATAATACGATCCTGATATTGTGCTAACCTTTTAATTAATTCATGGTAATACATCGTTGTATAAATTATTTATTGCAAATTCAAGTTGTTTCTAGGTTTATTACCGAATACATTTTCTACAAAATCCAATTAGATTTTTGTCTCTCCTAATGAATATTATTTTGGCTCCTGAGGTTTGCCTTTTTTTGCATGCTTAAGTCTCTCCTATACATTCACAAAGTATGTATTATATATAGTGTATATATATTTATCAAAAAGTAAATGTTTTAATATATTCAATCTCTTTCAGGAGAAATATACTTTGGAAGCCTTACTTCTCTCATCTTCACTTTTGTTGCAGATTTTTTCATAGGTTCTATGTTGTTTTTCCATTTCCTTGAATTTGAATTAGTTAATAGTGACAATAATAATGACAGTAACAACTGCAATAATAATCACAGCTACCAGTAATCAAATACACTTTATATAACTGGAACAATATTGCATACTTTATATGTATTATTTCATTTAATCCTAATAACAAAATTGTGAGAGAAACAAATGTTATTACTTTCTTTCTTACAGATTAAAAAATGAAGGCTCAAATGGGCAAAATATATTACCTGAGGAAACAATTCAAATAGTGAAAAAGAGGTGAGCATATCCTGCCATTCAAACAACTCATTTCCAAATGAGGTTAAGATCATTCCAGATATGTCTATCCTTCACTTGGGAAATTTGGCTGTCTTGAATGTTTTCTGAATGTTTTATGAGCTACAATTAGGTTTGGACTTTCTTTTAAACATATAGTATTTCTATTTTACAAGAAGATAAAACCCAGCTAACAGTTAATGTTTCATTTGTGAATATAGTGCATAGGCTTTCCTAGATGCCATAACGTTTCCCATGTAAGATATTACCTATGGACAATTTAACATTTATACTTCATGAAGGTAAAAAAATTTAATGTACAGACAAATCTCTTAATGACAAGCTTATGAACTTTATTTCATAGCACATCAAAGACAATACTTATTACTGTCCTAAATGTAACTATTGTACATGAGGCAAGAATTGATTTAGAAAAAAAAGGTAGATATAATTTGACTAGAATGTTATTGAGCTATAACAAGTCTTTGGCCTTTCAGTTTAAATAATGATCAAAAATCAATATACACCTCTTGGATTTTGTTTTCTTGGCATTTTTGAAGGTAATCACTCTGGTAGATTAGAGCACTGGAAGGACTCAAACATGCATTACAAAATATGAACCCAATCTATGTATGTTTTAATGACAAAGCACAGTTAAAACTAATTCCTTGAAACCAAAATTTGAAAATTGTTGCAGATAAAAAAGAATCTTTGGAGTTCCCACTGTGGTGCAGTGGGTTAAAGATCTGACCATTGTGTCTGCAGCAGCATACGTTCAATCCCCTGCCTGGAACAGTGGGTGAAGGATCCAGTGTTGCCGCAGCTGTGGTGTAGGTTACAGCTGCAGCTTGATTCACTCCCTGGCTCAGGAACTTCCATATGTCAGTCATGGAACAAAAAATTAAAATAAGAATCTTTATACCCTTGCACTCTTCCTGACTCTAGTGTTTACCATTGCTAAATTAGTACTGTATTTTAATTCAATTTAATTTAATTTATTTGGTTATTTATTTATTTTTTGCTTTTTTAGGACTGCACCTGCGGCATATGGAAGTTCCCAGGCTAGGGGTCAAATTGGAGCAGCAGATGCAGGTCTATGCCACAGCTACAGCCTCATGGGATCCGAGCCACATCTGTGACCTGCACCACAGCTTGCAGTAACGCCAGATCCTTAACCCACTGAGCAAGGCCAGGGATCAAACCCACATCCTCCTAGTCAGGTTGGTAACCTGCTGAACCACCATGGGAACTCCTGGTACTATATTTTTAGAAACACAGTTTTACTTGGAATGTATTATGTAAACAATTTGATCAATATGATTATGAAATGGATTGTATTAAACAATAGCAGTCTTTACTCTGCCAACAAATATGTATGAAATTTTGGCGAAGTTCTCAAATCTATAAACAAAAAACCATTTGCAATCAGATCAAAGTTTATGTGCCCAAAATTGCATACACCTATGCCATTCCTAAATCATCCTAAACTCAGGATATAAAACCTTATACTAACTGTTTCATGAACAGAGAAAAGACCGTGGAGTAAATGCTTCTTCCCATCACTCCTTCAAATCTCTGTAGCTTTTGGCATGTTACCAAGTCAAAACATATAATTTGCCAGATGAAATACATGAGGCCCATTTAAAGAGTTACATGTGAATTTCGAATAAACACTGAACATCTTTTGTTCAGATAAATATATACCAGGCAATATTTGAGACATACTTATACTAAAAAAAAAATCATTATTTACCTGAAATTAAAAAATAACTGGGTATCCTGTATTTCTGTTAAATATGGCAACCTTAGCGCATGCCCCTGTTTAGAGTTACTCCTCTACTACCTTGTTCTCTTTCTTTCCACTGTGGGTATTAGGTCTAAGCCTTCTGTTCTTCACTTCTCATTTTCCTACTCACAACAGCTTCCTCTAAA